>JAJGRW010000582.1:259796-292834 GCA_025461045.1 Carex parvula
CATATTAAAATGTACTTGGAGGTCAAATTTTACATTTTTTGAATTTTTTTACTATTTATTAAGTATTTTACAAAACTAGTCAAATTCAGACCATTGAATTTGTACCCACCTTATTAAATAGTAAAAAAATTCAAAAAAATGTAAAATTTGACCTCCAAGTACATTTTAATATGGAGATAATGTTGAACGTGTGGATCGACTGTTTGAACTTTGAAAATGAAAATATGCTCATTTTACAAATAGGTCGTTAGGTGCATAGAAGAATTTGCCAATAAAGAAATCTAACACTGAAAATTGAATTTTTTGTTTAAATTATTTGATAGATTACTCCTTTGACATATAATAGCATATTTATACTAAAATACGCTAAATTACTTGAAATTATGTTGAATTACACTATTAAGTTAAATTACACTAAATTACTTACATTACGCTAAAATACGGTAAATTACATATGAATAGGGACGATATCTTCACTAAAAGGCGAAAAACGACGGTGAAACTTCAAACGGTAATAAAGCGCTCGAGTGTCCGATTTCAGCAAATGACCACTTTTCGGAAAGGCTTGCAAAAATATGCATGCCAAAATTCAGATCGCCAAAAAACAAAGGGAAGAGCCTCAAAACTTGAGTTGAAGTTATCCGATTAAGATTTCATTTCTATTATTCAATCCAAGTAGCTCAGTAAATTAGTTACATAATGAACTTGTAGAATACCAATTTTTACTATTTTTGGAATTTTTTTACTATTTTTTATGATTCATGAAAGATGGCACAAATCTGTTACTTTAGCGTAATTTACGTATTTCAACATAATTAGCGAAGTTATTGTATTTAGCGTAATTTAGTGTTTCAACATAATTTATCGTAATATAGTATAATTCAACATAATTTCAAGTAATTTAGTGTGTTTAGTATCAATCTGTTAATTAGTAAATCCAAAAGAAGTAATCTAACAATAATATTTAAACAAAAAAATAAATTTTCAGTGTTAGATTTCTTTATTTTTGCTCTTCTTAGTATCAAAAAAAAAAAAAACCTGGGACCGAATTGCCAATTCGGTCCTCAGAAAAAAAATGCTGTCGGACCGAATTGGCAATTCGGTTTTGATGGTTTTTGTAAATCTTGCCGCAATCATGTGTTTATTTTAAAATTGATTATTTTAATTATGGTTCTTAAAAAAAATCCCTCAGTGACGGACAAGTATCCTCTTCCATTACTGTAAAAGATTCTCTTCATTTACGGTTTGAGATTAACTCTCAGACGCCTTTGAGATTCGTGCCAACGTTAAAAAGAACGGTCCACATCAAGTAATTGTAAAGATTTTCCCATTACGGTACCGTGGAGGATCTGAATTCCTCAGTGACAGAGCCGTCACGACAGAAGCATGAATTAACCACTGAAAATGGCCCCAATTTTTGACTGATTATCTCAAATCAATCAATCATATCGCCTGAAGTAACTCAAATTTTGAGTTTCAATCTGGACCGTCAAGATTTGTTATTGCACGAATATTTAAAGGAGCTCACCTCGTACCGGATTGACCGGATTCTTATCTGACGGTCCAGATCTAAAATAAAAATTTGAGTTACTGCAGAGTATCCGGACTCTCCACAAGAGGAGCACCTGTTTAACGTGCTAACCCCATCATCATTACCCCGTACCTTTTCCATTTCCTCTTCCATTCATTTCCAAATGTACGAAGAAGGCGCCAAATCCAATCGGCCTCTCTACTCAGCGGCGCCGCCTCTGCCTTGCTCCTACTTCCCCTAAGCGCTGGCGCCTTCGGACCTCCTCCGGCGATTCCCTCATATCCTTACTCCAAGTCTTTCTTTCTCTCTTCTTCCTCCTCTTCTCTATCCTCATATCCCCTGTGCTTCCCCATTCCTATCCCAACCACAACACACTCCTCCTCTCCCAGGGAGCACGTGCGCCTCCCGTGCCCCTCTCACCATGTGCTATCTGTTGTCTACCTCATTCCATTGCTCCTCCTCGCAAGTACGAGAGCGTTCGCTCTCTTGCGGATCGTTTACTAGATGAGAACTTGCGGTTCGATGCAGAGTTGAATCGGAGAGTGTTACGGATGCATTCTCGCAAACTGTTCGCCGCCTTGAGGCCACAGTTGCTGCCGACGAATGGGGATTGGTTGGTGCAGCAGTGAAGAAGGGGATGAAGAGGTGGTGGCCAGCCGTGATGGGGAGCAATATGGCTGGAGAGGAAGCATTTGACGGGGCCAAGGCGGAGAAACTGGCATCGGAGTTGGTTTGGCTAGGAGAGAAGATGGTTGCGTGTGGTGCGGTTGGAGGAGCGGTGGTAAGATGGGGTGCGGCGACCGGGCTCGGCCACAGAGCAGTTTCAGCAGATGCCCGGCTCCAGGTTGCTTTGGTTCGTGTTACCGGTAATGCTTTTAACTCTTAAATTTGCTCAATTTTATCTTGATCATATTAAATTGAACATATATAATCCATACTTTTGATTCAATCTCTAAATTAAACAATACTTTGTTCATCCGAGTAAAAGTGTCATCGTCCTTTTGCTTGTACATATTTTAAGATCGTATGTGGTCAAGGATTTGATAATGAACTAAATTTGGGATAAATTGAAATAAATTGTATGTTAGTGAGGCAAAGGAGGAATTCACATCACCCCCGTACCGTAATAGAAAATCTTTTACAATTACTTGATCTGGACCGTTCTTTTTAACTTGGCACGAAAATCTCAAAGCCCAATAATTCTGCCCCCTCCGTCAGCCCGAATCCCAAACCGGCTGGGAGTTAATCTCAAACCGTAAAATGAAGGGAATCTTTTATGGTACCGGAGAGAATATTTGCCCGCAAAGGAGGCGTGAACTAACGACCAACTGAGACGTTTATTACTGGGTAATTGTCGAAGTTGCAGTTGTTGAACTATTTTTTGTTCCATCAGGCGAATATTCTGGTGCATTCGATAAGTGGTTAACCCTTCAGGACTTGAGATACGGAAATCATTGGATGTTTCCTGTTTGGTTTGGTCAATAATTTAATCCTCCTCACCGCGTGGCACGCTGTTTCATTGGAAGTCTAAATTTTCAATCCATTCGCAGATGACTCAGCCGGTAGTATCCAACCTAGGGGCGTCAATGACTAGAATCCGAATCCTCGCAGTTAACTGACTCGAGCAAATTGAAACGGACGGCCCAGATTAATTCAAAACAGTGTCTATTCTTTTTTTTTTTTTTATTTAAGTCCATAGACACTCACACAACACACGCAACTCGAACTCAGAATCTCTCGTCGTAGAACTGATACCTCCATCTGCTCTACGCAGCTGTGGCAAACGGTGTCTATTCGGAGATGACGTAGGAACAGTATTATTTGTGCTTTAAGAATTGAGATTCGTACCAAGTTAAAGAACGATTCTTGACCGTCCGTTTCCAATCTGCTTGAGTTAGGTACTTGGGGTGATCCGAATTCCAATCACAACGGATCCAGCGGAGGCATTTTCAAACATAACTATTTTAAAATTAGTCTTACCTTGTACTTTACTCATAAATTTATAATATCATATATATTCTTGAATTTCAAAATATCTCATATTTATCTAGTTTTATCTTTCTAGTAAAACTTAATTCAAATTTATAAAATTTCTATTTTAACGTCTATTAAAAAAATTAAAAAAGTTATGTAATATATGTAAAAGAAAAGTTTGATTTTTCTAATTAGCTGTTTTATAAAGAGCAATAGTTCATTTGCTATTGTGAGCACACAAAGTGACATTTATTGTATGTAATTTACAAAATTTTGAAGGTTGTACATGAAATTCGCCCTTTTATTGTACGGTCTGGTATTATTTTTGACAAGTGACCATCGAAGTTCAAACTTGAACAAACTTCGAGCAAATAAGCAATATGTGTGTTGGAACTGTCCAACTTGATAATTTAGATCTATCAACTATACCAAATGAGTTATGTTCTGATGACAAGGAGACGAATCCAGGACCGATCCTAAATAATTTTCTATTTGTAGACAATTATCATGAACTTTTGATCAACTTTGATACATAGTAATTATTAACAGGTACACTATGCAATGGTCCATTTCAATATATACCCTACTAGACCAGAACTAGAAGGTACTGAGATCATAATTCAGATCCAGTGCAATACTTGACCGTGGAGAATGAGATCTGAGTCATCCATTTTAATCTGACACAAATCTCATGACGCGTCCTCCTAAATAAACAAATAGAAATCCCTTTTACTAATGAGGCTTTATAATGCAGTATTCTTGCTCCGGCATGCAAACTTGATGCAATCTGAAGAAGCTAAAGGAGCAGCTGAAGAACATGAAAAAACCATCAGTCATATCCACATGGCAATTCTGAAATCATGGTTGCCGTTGCTCTGCCGAGCAAGCAACGGCACAGAGACCCCGACATTGAACAGCAGAGAGAAGGCCGAGACTGTGAGAGTATTAGAGGAATTGATTGCAAAGCTCAGCTGGGAACAACAAGAGGAGGTGTTGGCGCTTTGGTTGCATCATTTCGCGGCGTTCCCGGACTCAGATTGGCCAAATCTTGAGTCTTATTATGCACAGTGGTACTCTGATTCACGTAAACTCATTATAAATTAATAGATAGGTTGTAATTTCGATATATGTTAGAAGAACTAAATTGCAAATTAATGTTGTTGCTGGAGGATTTATTCTTCAATAGATGTAACTATTCTCTTATTTATAAAAAAGTTATGTTCTAGAATTCAAATTCACCAAATTAATAGAGGCAAGTTGTATAACAGAAATTACAAATCAACCGTGCTTACTACTTTGTATTTGGTGAATTAGAATTTCCAAAAAGACTAATCTTTCTCTAAAACAATTTTGCCTCTGTTAATTTGGTGAATTAGAATTTCCAAGAATAAACTTTTACCCTTATTTATAACAGATTACTAATGTTGGATCTGCTTATACTAATAGCTCCCGGCTTCAACTAAATACAGGGTCTAGATCTCCTAAAGTAACTCAAAATTTGAATTCCAATCCGGACCGTCCGATCAAAATACGGGTCAATCGACTCAAGTTAGAATTCACGAGATCTTTTAATATTCGTGCAGATTATAATTGGATAGTCCGGATCCAAACTCAACGGGAGATCCGAACTGTTAAATCCATGTCCAGAAGATTCTTCAAACACCAATTAATATTCGGTCAATTGTGAGCCCATTCATGTATTCGGACTGGATTTTTCCAGAATTAGACAGCAAAATAATTCATGCATTTCGACTTATTTTTTGACACAGCATGAATTGTTCCGTTTGACTCTTATATTGGCACATCGGAATTTGGAAAGCAAGCGTTGACCTTAAGTTGCGCGCTAGCTAAGTTGATTAGAATAGACCGAATCATGTTTAAAAATCCAATGGTGATATTGCTGCATCTCCAAAAGCGATAGATAGATCTGTGCCATTATTTTATTATCACATTTTCTATTATCTGTGCCCCCAATAGGCCAATAGGAAGATATAAAATAATATACATTTCAAATTTCTATGTTTAGGAAAGGACCACCTCAACTGAAAAGGATACGCATGCTCCAATCTCCACCCATCTCTCTTTGAAAACTAAATGAAAAAAAGACAAGAAAAAAATATAATCCTATGTGCCAGTACCAATACAGTACAGATATACGGTCTGGGATGAAATTCAAAGGTAGATTTAACACCAGAACGCAGCAAGTCTCGCATATTTCCTTTACGAACAAGAAGTTATAATGAACTCACCCTAAGGAATATTTCCTGTAGGAACATGAAGTTATAATAAATGGCTAGCAAGAAATAACAACAAAGAGAAAGAAAAATCGGCATCTGTTGCTGCTACAGAAAGGCTTTTATGGCAGCAAGGAATTATCACAGTCCATCATAATATGACAAAAAGGAACAAGTAAGACTTGAAATCAAATACTTTCATATCTAAAATCAAACTATACAAACCACCTTAAATTAAAAGTGCTACCTTTTCTACCTCCTCTCACTAGCTGAGTGGCTCCGTGCCGAACTAGATTCTCCAATAGACACAGATACAAGCGACTTAGAAGCCCAAGCTCTCGCTCCATGCAAATTACCTCTTTTGCATGGATTCAACCGGCCAAACCCTTGTTTAGCCTGATCCACATATGCACGCAAGTAATCTTCTAAGTTACCAAAAGTTGCAAATCGCATGTGCCAGCTCCAGATCCAGGTTGCGCATTCTTTCATCCTTGGGAAGAGGAAACAGATCAGCCGCAATAGCAAGAAGGAGACGGCAAGTAGTAGGTAGGTGTCTTGTTGTAGAAGCTTCTCTGGTGAGCGGGCCCATGAGAAGGGACAGTACTCCTGCTCGGATTCTTCTGCCAGGTTGCTCAGGTCTGACGGGTCGACCGTCTCCTCTACTGACAGTGAGTTGAGCGATGCTGGGTTAACACCTTCAGGAATTATAAATCAGCAACATAAAGTTAAGCATATGAGAGTTTGCATATTACAATTTTTTTTTGTTATTCATAATGATATTGAACATTTCCTGCACTCCTCGTCGTTCTTGTTAACACCAGATATTTTATGGCTATTTCCCAGTATTATTGATACCTAAAAATTAAAAGGCAAATGAAACTGACCGATTACGGTGAACCTTTTTTTTCAATATTAACTTATAAAAATTTCATAAACAATTTGAAAGTAAGTTGAACATCTGATTTATTTAGTATATTAACGTTGAATTTGGGTTTAGATTTTGGAATCAAAAGAAACTCTTAGAGCTAGGGGCAGTGTTGTCAATATTTGACAAAATATTAGTAACAAGAACCTGACAGTTGGGTTGAAACCCCAACATGATAAATAACAACATAAAAAACCTAAAATATTACAAATATGATATATAACCAAAGCACATTTTGCTTAACCATAGGAAGGACGAAAAACTCACTGGTAACATTGTTGTAGAAAGCAACGAGAGAAGTGAGAGTGCGGGGCCCACGATACCGAACTCGCATAGTTGAATTCAGGAGGAAGAGAGTGGGAAAACCATGTACCCCATATCTCGCCAGTATGCTACAGTAAATACCAAGAACTTTAACTTCAGTAAATCAACTCAGAGCAGTAATTAGATATGATTGACATATAAAAAACAAACCTCGGCCTAATAACAGACTCTTCAAATGCGAAATGCCGAATGCTTGGGAACACAGTGGAGAGTTTACGAAAATTTGGCTTGCATATCTTGGAGAAAGGACACCACGATGCATAGAATAGTATAGAGATGTACTCCTCGTGGTTTTTGTGTACCAGATTAACTGCTCTTAGCAATGTTGCTTCATCTCCCTGACAGCAAAAGAAAAAGAAAAAAGAGAGATACATCAAGGGTAGAAAGAAGTACAAAGTAATCATGTCCTCCAAATTGTAATTTCTTGTGTGAAGTTGTAATGTAGTTATGGAGTATAAGCATGTGATGAAATTAGTATGGTTGTAGAAACCAAATATAACCTGTCCACAAGGAGTATAAAATAAACCCTATACATGTTTGCCAAAAGAAGAGAAGGATGCCTACCAAGGATTAAAAGAGTAAAAGCCATAAGAAGTTATGTGATTTCAGCAACATCTCCAACTACATATTTATTTGGGAAAACAAAGCAGTTTGAATCATGATTTTGTGGTCCAACATCAGATTCAACAATGAAAAAATATAATTTTCAAGAGAAACTTAAGTATTCAGCTCATAACAATTTAAGTATTCCAATAACTTGACCCAATCAGAAAAATATCAGTAAAACTAATTCAAAGATTTTGAATTCTTTGTCAGTTTTTTGTTGAATAAAAATATCAGCTCCTAAACCCAATCAAATCGGTCAAAGCCTCAGTTGAAGCAAATAAGCTAATTATTTCTCAGCATTAATCAAGTTTAACTCTGACAGTTAATCTCTTCTCATGGGGATCAATTATAAATTTGTTACAGTTTTATGAACCAGAAATTAGAGACGTGGAAAAATTAATAACGCTACACTCATCTAAAGGTCGTATTCACTAACCTCGACAACTCCAATTGGGAACTCAGAATAATCCCAAATCGAGCACGTGGCAGGGATCCGGATAATCAAATCCACATCGGATGGCATGGGGCAGACCTCGTTGGCCACCGCAAAGAAGACATCTCCGGAGGCGATCAAGAAAACCGCCGCCGCCAGCCAAGCTATCCTCCTCATATCTCCACTGAGATTGTCAGATAAAGAGAAAGAGAGAGAAAATATGCGACAACCTAAGTGGAGGGATCGGATTGGAGGCGCAGGATAGCAGGAGCGCAGGCGCGGCGCATTTTTTAGAGATGAGCGCAGAGGTAGGTAGCCATGGCGATGGAGCTATATCTGTCGAAAAGGGCAAGCAGGAGCAGCTTGGCAAATGATGATTGATGAAGAAGAATTATCGCATGGCGGATTTTATCTGGATTAGATCGAATCCAGACCGTTTGTTTCCGATCGTCTGGTTGAAAAGTTGAATCTCGGTTCTGTAGAAAATAAACTATTCAATTGGCCAGAACCACGCGGTCTGTCTGAATATCGACTATTTCTCGTTCATTTTTCCATTTTTTTTTTTTCGTGATGAGTCCTAGGGTGAAAACGGATCGGATACGGAGCGGACAATGTATATGATTGCATATCCTCTATTTATTTTTCGGATTAAATATTAAATAAATACAGACACGAATACAGATTGGATTGGATATTTACAAAATATATATTATATATATAAATATTAGTAAAAAATATCAAAATTTATAAAATTTATCTAATTACTATGATGATGAATAAGAATAACATATTTTTTCCATAATATATATTAAATTAGAGCAGGGATCCAATAACACACCATTTTTTGGTGATACATTTTGACACTATATGTTTATAATTCATTTTGCGATTTAAAGTCTAAACAGTTAATCTGAACCGTTCAACATGATCTTCATATTAAAATGTCTTTAGAGACCAAATCTTATATATTTTGGAATTTCTTTAGTATTTATTAAGATGTGTATAAAATTGTTGTTTTTAGACAATTTTGGACCATTAAAAAACAACGATTTCAAAAATTATAGATAAATAGTAAACAATTTCTAAAAAATATAAAATTTGGTCTCCAAGCACATTTTAATATGGAGATCATGTTGAACGGTTCGGATCAACTGTTTGGATTTTGAAATCGCAAAATAACTTATCAAAATATGGTGTCAAGATGTGTCACCATAAAATGGTGTAATTGGATCACTCCTCATTAAACTATATGGTATATATCTATTACTAATATCGTGCTAATGTGTTACAACAAGAACATATTATAAGAAAACGAAAAAAAATTCATACAAAATGATATATTTTCATAAAAAAATTTAGAAAAATAAAAAGATAACATATCTTAAATGACATATTAAATGACATCTACATGTAAATAATATTTTTTAAATAATATATTAAATGACACATATGTTTTTTGATTTTTTTTTGACATATTAAATGACAAATAATATTCTTCAAATGATATAAAAAAATAGAAAGAAATAAAGACATGACCAATCAATTATCAATCAATTAAAAAATTTCTTAAATGACGTTTAGAAAGGAAAGAAATCACGACCAATTAGAAAGATAGTGTCATTTGCATGTGACGGGTGCGTGTCTCAATAAATTTGGACTTTTACATGTAAAAAAGCATAAAAAAGATGCATAATATTAGGAAAGGGCTGATTATTTAATCGGAAGGTTGATATTCAATATGAAATTTCATCTTTTAATTACAGCCATTGGGGGATCAGGACATCTACGTGCTTAATAAAAAAATAGAGATTCAGATACGGATAATTGAAGCGTAAAACCATATTCGTATCCATATCCACACGGATATTCGGATATCAGATATCCATATCAAAATTTTCAAATACATATCGGATATTATCCACTCCGTTTTTACCCCTATCGTTATCCCTTTCCTCGTAAAATATAGTAAGTACAAATTTATTTTATCCAAACAATAATTATAAAATTTTACAAGCATGGTAAATATTTACGTTTAATTATATATATATATATATTTTAAATGATTAAATATTCATACATTTATAGCAAATTATATTTAGTATAGCATTTATAAAAGTTGCACATATTATCATAAAAGCAATTTCAAAAACATCAATGTTTATCCCAAAAAATATATTTGTTATGGAATTTTTAGCAAATTATATGCATAATAGATGTTTTTATCAATTCGAGTCATTTCAAACGATTAAATAACTAAGATTGACCATTATATCTCAAATATAACTAATACTTGTGCAAACAATTATTACAACAATTCTGAAAGAATACATCAAGTTTTATGCAAACAAAGACTATGGGGTATGTAATATAGATATTTTTGTCTAATCCTAGACAAATTTAAAATAATTAAATAGTAAGAAATGACAATTTTGCTACAAATAATATCTAACATTTACACAAATTATAATTAGAGCAATTTTGAAAAAAAAAAAATATGTCAATGTTTACGTCAAGAATAGCACTAGTAAAGTATTTTATTGCAAATTCCATAAGTAATAAATGTCTTTTATTAATTATGGAGTTATTTTAAGTGATTATACCAACACAATTAACAATTATACTTTAGATATTATTTAATACATTCACAAATAATTACTAGAGCAATTTGAAATGATTAAATCACCAAAAATGACATGTCTATTGAGATGTTTTCGTTAATTCTAAACACATTTAAAATGATTGAATCATCGAAATGACAGTTGTGCTCCAAATAATATTTAAAGTTAAATCGTATACATAATAGATTTTTTTTAATTGATTTTGAAGTCATCTCATATTATTAAATCATCAAAAATGACGGTTATGCATCAAAATATTTTCTAACAGCTAGATCTCAATACTATCTAATATATTTGGAAAAAATCGTATCTAAAATATTATCTAATATATACACAAATAATTATCAGATTAATTTGGGGGAAAAATACATCTAGTTATGCCTCAAATATTGTTAAATATTTGCAAATCATATGCATAAGCATAACTGTTGTTTTCGTTAATATTCTGGATATATTTTAAATATTTAAATCATCAAAACTAAAACTAACAGCCAGATCTCAAGTAATATTTAAAATGTATACAATTTTTCAGAAATTTGTTTAAAAATATATCACCTTTTATGCTAAAAGTAATTATAGTATATTTTATTTATTATAAAATCAATGCAAAAAAGGAGAGCAAGTACAGGTGTCCATCTCCTATTCTCCTTAGCGTGTTTCTACTTTCTAGCCCTTTGTTAGCAACGAGGAAGAGAAAAGGGAATGAATTTAGAAAGTACATAGAAATTTAGAGCGCGTAGAATTTTATGTGCCTACGGGCTACAGCGCCGAATCGGTCCATGAGACTATGAGAGAGGAGATCCACCTAGACCCCTGGTAATTCACTTGAGAGTAGGTCTGATGGGCATCTGACTTACCCTGGTTCGATGAGTTTAATCACTGTTGATTTGCTTTAAAATTTGTGCAGAATGCTTTAAACTTCTTGTGTGTATGTTTTAATTTTCGTGCGCACAAATTTTAAATTAGATCGGACAGTCATCATGCTCGTTGAACCTAAAAATAGGTCCAATGGACATCGGACCTACTCCGTTCTCCTGATAATTAGATAAGAAGGGGGAGGGAGACATCTAAAATAGCTTGGGCTTATAAATTTTTATTGATCCTAGGAATCTATAAATTATAGATTTATAATGTTAACGAAGATTTTTTATTTAAAAATAAAAAAATTAAATCTTTGATAAAGAGATTAATTTTTTTTTCTTTGAAAAATAAATAGAGCCTCATTAATGATGCGATTCACCAAGAACATGTTGATAGAACTGTACCAATAGTGTTATTCCAGTAATTTTTCAGACAAATATATGATCAGAATGAGATTTAAGATTTGAAAAATACTGAAACTATCTGGTGAAACTATATTATTGGTACAGTTCCATTTATTTTTTAAAGAAAATATAACCATTCCTGATCAGAATGAGATTTAAGGGTTCAAATGTCTCATGTCTTTCATGCCTCATCATACCTCATATTTTTTATCTCAATTTTCAAAGTTGAAACTGTTGATCCACTCAACATGATATCCATATTAAAATATGCTTGTAGACCAAATTATATATATATATATATATATTTAAAATTATTTACTATTTTTTTAGAAAGGTATAAAATTATTGCTTATGGATGGTCGAGAAACAGTGATTTTGTATCTATCTTAAAAATAGTAACAAATTTTCAAAAATTATAAATTTGGTCTACAAGCATATTTTAATATGAATATCATCTGATCGATAGTTTGAACTTTGAAAACTAAGATATAAGATATGAGGCCCGATAAGGCATTTGTCCAGTCGGCGAGATTGATGGATAGTAAGCTTTCATGGTTTATGTCGTCAGTACAAACAGTGTTGTTGGAAGCAAGGTGAGCCAGGGGTATCCAAAGGAGTCTTTGTGCTCAAATTAGATTTGTGCCCGGTCAATTCCGGTAGATATACATCAAAGAAGACTGAGAAATGTCAAAAAAGAAGGAGGAGGAAAGATAATGAAAAATAAGAGAACATCACTGCCAACAAATCATAAATAAGTACTTTATTCATAGATAAAGATAAGAGAGTACAGGAGATATGGAGCAAATAAACTACACTCCAATATGAACCCGTAGAGACGAGGCAGAGCGAAAAACGATGGCGGAATTCAATTTGCAGCCTTTGGTTGTTGCAAAGACAATTTTAGAATAATCAAATAATTTTTTTTTAAATTAGTGGCTATATAACCAAACAAATTCTTAAATTGATGAACTTTAGTAATTAAATAATGTTACTAAATAATCCATGTAATGCTCTTAAAGGAGGAAATAAATCTATTGTTATTTCAAAGGGATAACAGAATTCTGTTATTCTGATCCCAACCGTTGATCTTTATTGAGATTTGGACAAACTTTTTTTTTTTGAAATTCAACGCATAAAAAACTTTGAACGGTTGGAATAGAAATAACAGGGTCCCTTTGGAATAGCAGATTTATTATATCCCTTAAAGGCCAATGGTTTGGATCGGACAGCCATCGCTCTCGACTTGTGCAACGGCACCTGTACTAATTGCCTCAAAGCCATTGGAAGTGACTAGTGACAGAATTAAATCGTTGGATATCAAAAAACACAAGTTCAAATGGGGAACATGTGTCGCTCAATACGGCCTAGATATCAAAATTTTGTAGGATACAATTTTTATTATTTTTAGAACTCTTTTACTTTTGAAAATGACCATATTTGATATGCTAATATTTTTAATTTCATAATTTAGAGTAATCTTCTAAAATTCTAAAAAAAAATAAGAAAATTTAAAAACAATAAAAAATAATATCATACAAGATTTAGAGCATCTACATCCTTGAAACTCTTAGAGTTTCTAAATAACTGTTAATTGCTTTTAAGAAATTATAGACTCTGAAGTTTCTAAATGTTCACATTCCTGAAACTATTTTTAGAGTTTCTAATAAGCTACATCATCAGTTAATTAAAATTGATAAGCCACATCAACAGTAAATTAAACTAATTTTAGGGAATACAGGCCAATCGTTTTGCCACGTCAGAGTTTATAAACAGTTTCTTAATAATAAATTATTGAGCAAAGTTACTAAATCAGAAATCCATCTACAGCACTAAAACTGGTTTAGCAACTGCCACGTCATATTAGAAACTCTAATAATTTCAGGAATGCTGATGCTCTTATATACGTAGCTTGCATTGAGTGACTCAACAAACTTCGGAAATTAAACTTTGAAGTCAAAATAATGAAGTCTGTCTACTTCATAAAACACCGTAACTTAATTCATGATATTAATTTCATTACAAATCATAACATGGATAGTTAATTTTATTTTTTATGTAAAACTTTCTCTAAGTTAATGTTATTAGTTAGGACATATCATATTTTAACCTGAAACTTTTAAATTATAAGTTATTATTATTTTCTTTTGAAAACTTGGTAGTGAATTATATAACTTATTATTACTTATGTTTTTTTAAACAAGTTATTTTAAATGGAAACCGTTAAATCCGAAAAAACCAGATCTTCTAACATAACTCGAATTTTTTTAATCTAATTACGGAGAAAATACATAAGTGCGTCAAACCCAAATTTTGTATACATATCCTCAAGAAAAGAATAAATTCCAATTGTGCCCTAACATTTTTCTAAAGTGCCCCAACCGCTGGATTTTCCAGTGGTTGTCTTTTTTTTTTTTTAATGAAAATTCTCAAACAAATTGTACATAGATGGAGGAGTAATTGAGGAGTAAAATTATTTATCAATCAATTTTTTTTAATAATGAATATCAACCAGACAAAATATAACCCTGACTAAATGACAGAATAAAACAGAAACACTATATTAGTTCAAGTAAAAAAAGAGTAAATGATGCTTCTTATTTTTTTGTAATATTGATACTCAATTTTAGAATGTTTATTATTGCAAAATAATTTTTTTTGATAAATAATTAATGGAACGTAGTATCAGAAACAACTTCAACTGAAGTTTTAAGGCCCTAAACGATATTTCTTTTGATTTTTGGGACTCCAGGCCCTCCGTCTCTTCACGAGCTTTTCGATTTGTCATCAAACGCTAAATTCGGATTCCTACCAACACTTATGACCGTTTAAAGTTTGAAATAATGTATCGATGTTTTATTGTAAAAATATCGATGACGTGCTGATATTTTATATTATGGTTAATCCAGCACAAGTGTATCAATGAAGACAAGTGCATAGATGTTTCTGTAGTAAGATATGAGTGTCACATCTTCTTGAATTTAAAAAAAAAAAAACAACTGCAGACCTTTTCAGCGGTTGGAGCAGTTAAAAAAAAAACGAGCCCAAATTTGTAATTTTGTTTTTCTGGAGGATATGAATAAAATTTCGGGTGTCAAATTAACTCTATGCCAACAGAAATGGATCGACTCTTAAAAAATGTGGTCGAAACAGTGCATGATGATGTGCAGTCAATCAAGTGTCCCTGTAGAACCTTTTTTTTTTTTAAGGTATTTCATAAGCCCGTAGGCAATGGAAACATTAAAAATTCCAATAAAGGCACAAGGAGTGTCTCTGTAGAGGTGCAGTATCAGGATTGAGAAAATAATAAATACGTTACTGATATGGTTCGACGAATTATGCAATAGCCAATAGAAGTGGGCCCCAGTATCCAGTAACGCAATAAAGGGGCATTTAATAGGATTGTACAATTGTCTTGTTCCCTTCAGCGTAGGAGATCCGCATCATCAATTCATCATTGTAAGACCAACTTGGAACTGGGTTTATTTGCATATATAGTAATGTTGATTTCATCCTAGTTTAACTATTAATAAGAACAAAAATGGACCCTGGCGTTGCAATAATCTAAATTCTGTTATATAATTCAAATGCTTTAATTTTTTTCGTTTTCATCATGTTTTATTTTCAAATTTTTTAATTAACAAAAAATCTAAAATTTATGTCAAAATAAAACCATTAAATGTAAAACATATTTCTCTAAGTTCATATAAAATATATATTTATATATGAATCAATAAGTTGAAAATTCATCATCTAAATATTTTCCACATTAATTTATTTTTGCAAGCTCTTAATAACAATCATAATAAAATTAACTTGTCATTAGCTTTCAGAGATGTACATAGAGAAAATGATATAAATCGTATCTAATGATTTTATTCTGACATTTAATTTTTCAATTTTAAATTATTAAAGTTATAAAAATAAAGACATAATGAATACATAAAAAAAATAAAAAATGAAAACATTTAAACCTGGGTCATCTACATATGATATGAGCAAACGCATTTCAGGTTTTTTTTTAACTTGTACAAGAGGGACCGCCACTAAAGAGGTATCAATTCAATTTTTCTTTCGTTTGATGAAAAAAATAAATTTAAAATTTTAATGAAAGTGCATACTGACACAAACACTTAATGATTAAAGGGAATATATTAAAGCAAATAAATTGTTTTGCTGTGAGAATGACATTTATTCTTCCATTTTATGCGCAATTGCTAAATTAGTTAAATCGTATCAAATACCATACTTAAAAAAAATTACCACAAGCACTATAAAATATAAATAGATCCAGAAGGTAAAAAAGTTGGGTAATAATTAATTAGTGCAGAAAAAAAATAGTAATTTTGCAATAATTATATATTTGTTTTAACTCTATTTTTTTTTTTTAAGAGAAGGAGAAGATCTGATCACCAGGATTGCATTTACTAGTTATCCATATAAATTAGGAACAAAGAAAAGAATTAACAAGGCATCCATGCCTATATACATATCATCTCTTTTAGATATTACATATCCTTACAAGGATCATATTATATATTTGGATTTGGAGTGTACCTAATAACATCTCCATTTAAGCATTGCAGCTTCACAGGAATACAGGAACAAAATTAATCAAAATATCCTCTTAACTTTTAAGTGGTTTCAAAACTCCATATAAGATCAATATTGAGGTAATTTTCATAATTATAAAACCACCTCAGTAAGATGCTTCCATGATCAGTGTATAACAATATGCCATCATTAAATTTCCAATTAGCAGATCATCTCCCAAATTTTATATAAGTTACCACAATTGAGGTTTTCTGAAAGAGGGTTTTTGGCAAATTAGAAGCTTCTCATCGCTGTTCAAATCCACATCCATCATTCGTGCATCCCATTTGAGCTGTGCCGTGATTGATCTAACGGCTTCAATTAATGGGGTTTTATCATGTAATATTATCCACCCCTACATGTATAAAATGTAGAGAACAACTTAACTCCGATTTTTATTTTTAATTTTGTATACAATTCTTTTGAAGTAATAATTACCTCAGGTCTAAGAATTCGATCGACTTCCAGGAAAATATCGAGGGTTGAGCATCTGTGCTTGACGGATAGCAACCCTGAGGCATGTACCAGATCATACGTTCTCGGGTAAGTTGGAAATGCTTCGCACCTAAGTTTATCAAATTGAAGCTTAGTAGAACAAAATATAACACAATATACATTCAAAATTTTGGAAGATAGAAAATTATCTGTCCATGTGTTTGAATGATTGAAGTTTTAAGTTCCCATTTAACTTGATTTTTTCTTGTGAAATAATTTTCTCCCATCATTTTAAATTCTGCTGGACTAATTTACAATTTCCTCAATTTGATGGGCTGTTGAGACTTGAGAGTATAAATAGTACCGCAGTATTTTTATACCAAATTAGAACATCAAATATCCTAAGACATGTACTTACCAGTTATGTAGCACGCCGATGAATCCACGATCAAAGATTAGAGGCAGATAATTATCCCCGATTGTGGGCACAATATTCATCACCCACACAGATTTCCCGGTTTCTAACAAAGCATTGTTAAACCCACCAAATTTGGCATTCATATCTAGAACATTCCTTAGCATGTTATAAGGCGGATGCGGGTCGTCGTCACCAGGTCTCTTTGGGTGGTCTGAAAATATAAGAGGAGAGAGAAGCGACCAGTAGTTTTGTACCGCCAAGTGCCAACTGTCGGCATCTTCAGAAAAATCATCTGGGTGAACACCTACTTGCAAGAAAATATATCATTTCTAAAGATCATTAGAAAAGGCACCAAATACTTTGCATATTGCAAGTAAGACCTGGCATGTTATGCAAGTGGATGGCAATCAAAGTTAAGAAAACATTGGATCAATAAGAAAGCACACTATATTTACTTTACCATGCATCTCTAGCTCTACAGCATGAAGTCGAGCCAGAGGAGGCCAAGGTCTACGGCTTTCAAGTGGGACCCAACGCTGGCTTCTCGTGCCTGCTATGCATGGATTAAGAGGTCGATAGTATGGGGACTCCATATCATGGCTTTTGCCGCATACATCCAGACCGTCCTTCCTACAATAAAAGGTGTATTCTGATTCATGTCTTGCACAACAAGTTATAGGTCAGACTGTTTGCCTCATAGGAGTGCGGAACAAATTTTACTTGAAATTGGTATATCTTAGTTTCTTTCATTCAAATTTTTTGTATAGAAACATTTCATAGGATTTATCAGGGATTGGATTGGATCCATCAAATAATTGTAAATCATCTTACGATTTTCCGCTTATACATTTTGTTTATTAAATATTTTGAGGAGGGATACCCAGATGAGGATTTGGAATATTTAGTATGGCGCTGCATCAAATCTAATTATGTCAATACGAGTACCAGAATGGTACAGTGCTAAGGGATCTTGTTCTTTTCAGGGGAATCAAGACAGGATGAAGACAATATAAAATTGGAACTTTTCAGGGGTTGGTTGGTAAAATTGTATTTGCATTATGGCTTGCCGAGAGGGTCGCGCTGCATATAATGCTGTACTGATTATGTACAATGTAAACAAAGGAGCTTTTAGATATATATAGTGCGTCTGTGTATTTGTATGTCAATAAAGAATAAGGCTAGATGAGGAAGGTGAAAAAACAAACTGTTGGGTATAAAAAGCTTGGGTACACCATACCACCTTATTTTTAAAGAAAAACACCTTCAAACTTCCACAAAGAATTAAAAAAAATTGATTTTCTTTCTGTACCTAGAATGGTAGCATTTCTTTTCAATTGGTTTTTTCCAAACAACTGTTTCGTCCTGCTGTGACAGCATCTCCCAGCAAAGCTTTTCGGTAAATCCACGAATCAGTTTCCAGTTCTTCATATTTTCTTTATCACGGAGAGATTTATGTGTATTCACAGGGGATGTGTAGACAAAATAACCACCAGGTCTTAGAAGCCGGTCGACTTCAACCAAGAGAAGAAGTCCATCTAAAAACATGTCACGAATATATATAAGCAAATTTGAACCCTAAAAGATTTCTATTCCTTTAACAATTTTTCTCATCATCAAATCAAGAACAAACATTTTTTTTAATTAAAGTGAGGTAAAATCCTGACCAGTTTCCATTAGAAACTATGAAGTCTTACAAACTGGTACCAGAGGTACCAGCCAACAGAATTACAATCTAAAGCATCCAAGCTAACTTTTACAATTTTAACCTCTGAAATTTATATTATTACAAATACAAACTTACCAAAAGAACAAACATATAAACTGAAATTACTAAACCAAATCTCAAAATAGAATCATACCGTCTTTGGCCCAGTTGATGCCACAGAAGGCACAATGCACCATGTCAAAAGAAAGGAACGGGATAGGTAGTTGCATTTTTGCGAAGGAACTGATCATGGCAGGGATGCCTCTCTCGAGAGTTAACTGAACCTGGCTACCTGAAGCCTCGTAATTGGCAATACACATCGTAATAACTTCTTTGGAGAAAAGGTGGGCCCCAAAGCTGCCATATCCACAGCCAATGTCTAAGACTGTCCTGATCTGACACAACATGCATTTTCTATATGGATTTATGTATAAAAATACGAAGCAATTATTGTAATACAGCCATATTGAAAGCGGTATAGTTTACATTTCAATGGTAGTAGTCAAGATATGGTCTCAAATACTCAAATATTAGTTTGAATAAGAAAACATTACCATATATCTCAAAAGATCTTCAAATTCAGTTTTCCATATTACAAATTATGTTTTGGTTCAGAAACACTTCAATTTGCTTTGCTTTGAACCTAATGACCCAATTTCAGACCAAAAAAAAGAATGAAAATCATGGTCAGAATTAGGGTGAAATATTTCAATTTGTTGGGTTTCATGGGGATAACTACAAGTAAAAAACATTTCTCTTTATATATCGATCTTAGCTGACCAAAACTTCCAATCCAGCTTTTATATAGAAAATAATGATAATGGCCAAAATGTTATAGATTGCAATTTTGAAGAACAAAAAATAGAATTTGAGAATTTCAGGAACCAAAATAAAAAACAGATAATATTTTTGTGTAATTTTCTCTAAAAAAATAGAAAGGGTGAGTACCCCAGCTTCGTTGAAATTAGACTCATTTCTTAAACAAATCATTTCTGCAATTTGGTGCGAATAATCTTCTATGCCATCAACCATCAACGAGTCAGATTTGAAAGAAATTTGTTCTTCTTCTACCATCATCCTTTCAAAGTACCAAAAAAGTTGGCATTAAATTCCCAAAATTAGATTAAAACATAATCCAAACTCGATTTTGTAAATCATGTACCTTTTGGTCAAGCTCCCAGATGAGAAATCTTGTCCAGTTATTTTAACATTCTCTTTCCATATAACTTCTCTCCCTCTTGGCCACCTTAGAGGAATTCGGTAGTTCCTCGGTGCCAAAATTAGGCAATCAATTTTCGTTGCTTTGCCGCAATTTCTCGCAAATTCAAGTGTTAACCCCAATTCCTCTGCTTCCAAAATCTCCGTTACATTGTAGTAGCACGGCACATAATTTTCATAGTCTTGCAAACAAAATTCCGACACACCCGATTTTCCATTATGAACAGAGATTTGGCCAATGTCTAGCAAATCATCTATCAGTTGTTCTTGGATATGACGGTGCCGCATTTGCAAAATGCGATTTTGTGAGGCTGTGTTGGAGAGAGAGATTGAGATCGACCAATAGAGTGAGCCCATGAGTGTCAGTAAGGTGAGAACTAGACTGAATTTAAAAAAAAGAACGGCGAGGCCTTTCTGGGTCCGGGTAATGCCAATCGGCGTTGAGAGTTCATGCCCGATATCTCCTTGACACCGATCAAACAGGTTATGTGCACCATTGGTGAAGCTGGAGCCACCAGAGATGCCCCTATAGAACGGTCTTGACATTTCTTTTTATTTTAATTTTCTTTTCTTTTCTTTCTGAAAATATATGAGAATTGAAGATAATAAATTGAGCATTAATGGAGGAATATAAATGATGTCCTAGTAACTTGACTAAGAAGCGGTGCATTAATTACTGGTTTCTCCTTTTGCATGTTTGGTAAAACTTCAAAACTATTCGCTTTTCAAATCCAATTTGGGTGCATACACTAAGCAAACATGCACATCTGACAACTGACATGCAAATGCATCATTTGAATTTAAAAGGAGAAGAAAAAGGAGGCAGAGAAAGCAAAAGGAAGGAGGTTTACTTTCTAAAAGTACCTGAAAATTTTCTAAAATTATTGAAGTTCAAATGATTGTTCTCATGAGCAACACCATCTGAAAGACCAATTTCTCTGGTAGGAAGAAATTCTCAGAGTAAGAACTCCACAAGAACACCTCCTCTCTTTAACAGCACATCAGAGAAACAGCGTAAAGATGCAGTAAATTTAAATGGGGAGTGGAGAGCAAGGGCGTTCCGATGGGCCTCGGACCAAATTCGGTCAGATGGCCTTTACAAGCCGTTCGTTTGCATCAAGATATTCCCCAACTTCATCCGCACGAATGTTAAAGCTATGAACACGTATTTAACGCGAATATACGGTTCTGATCGGAGATCGGACTGAATTTGGTCCAATGCTAATCGGACGCAACCCGGTTGGAGAGAGCAAATGTTGCGCATCTACCGAACCGAACTGAGTTAACAGAGCTGGGAATGCGAACCGACCAAACCAGAGAAAAAAAATTATTTGACAATAATTCAATTCCCTGAACAGAGACAAGACAAGGAAGTGGAATTTTACCCAAGATTTGGAACCGCTACCAATCATACTTGTTTGGTCTTAAATTCGTTCATCAATAATGTATTGTTACGTCACTTAAAACACTAGTCCCTGATATTATCAATCATTTACTATACATTATCAGCAATTCATTAATTTATTTTTATACATGATGCATACATAATTCATAAGAACGACACCAATCACTTATACTTTGAATAATTGATTATTTCATTCTTTACATATAACTTACACATAACACAAGATAAAAATTAACACTTATAAAAATATGCATTTATTAAATAAATTTTGGTCGTAGACAAAATATTTTCAATGAGAGAAATTATCTTTTATTATCAAATTTTGTGGACTAAAAATTAGTAAGTATTAACTTTTTTGAAATACAATTTTGATAGTCACTACCAAACTTAAATTATTATTTTTTTTTTCCAGACCATACGTTTTTTGCATTTCAAGATGAACACACTTGACTTGGATTTTTTTTTTAGAACAACTTTGTTATACAATTCAAACAATATTTTTATTAATCCGAATAGCACTATTTTTACACTAATCTAAAATCACTATTTTTCTCTATTCTCATTTACTAATCCAATTTTTTTTATCTCTATTCAAGTCAAGATAATATTTTATATCGACCAAAATATTCATCCCAATCTTCACACTTATTAATTATTATTATTATTATTATTATTATCTGCGCTTTGCGCGTTTCTTGTCGATAATTTTTTATATCGACCAAATATTAATAATCGCAAAAAACATGCAACTGATCACTATAAAGAGTGTAAATTTGCAATTTTATTTTCTTTCATGCACAAATGCTAAGTTGTTGACCAATTTGGCAATATCAAATATCAAATATCAAATTATTTGAATGCTTATTAGTGAAACATTATAATTGAATCAAGTTAATAGTCGGTAATTATCCTCAATTTAGCAATTTTCAGTTTGCTCATAATAGCATATGCACATTAAATATACAAAATTTTGTAAAGAATTTTGTGTGCAGCTATAAATATCAAGCATGCATATTTCTATCACTAAATGACGCATTAATATTACCGATTAGTGACAAACATAAAATGTTATGTCTTAATATTGGTACAATATATATATATATATATATATATATATATTATCTCAGAACTGCATTGTGAGTAGAAAATGGACATCAAAAATTTGTTTACATGTTAACTTGGAGTAAATGAGCATAAAAAATGAATGTATTGATAAAATAACCAAAAAATGGAATTGAACAAACAAATAAATATCAATATGGCAGTAAAACATGGTCACTAATAGACTTATTTCATTACAAATGACGAGCCAAGCATTTGACGACAAACCCAGCTCAATCTGAAAATTTTGCATGCACACAAAACATTGATCAGGGTTAACATTCTTATTGTTTTCTGTTCTCGTATTCTTATTTTTGTTTTTAAAATTTAAATAATCGATATGAATCATTTAGCATGATTTCCAGCTTCTAAACCAGATTTTATATATTTTTTTAAATAAATACATTTTTTAGATATAAAATCACTGTTTTTCAAAAGTTTTGGACAATCCAAAAACAATATCTATCTAAAAAATTAGTAAATATCTCTCAATATATGAAACTTGATCTCCAAACACATTATAATATGGAGATTATATTAAGTAGTTTGGATCGATTATTTGAACTTTGAAACAAAGATAAAACAATGAATTTTTTTAACCCTACTAAAATATTATTAGAATGAGTTCTTAGCCGATCCAAAATAATTTCGATGCCTATTTAAATTACAGAAAATTTGTTTTTTTTTTCTATTTCGAACTACTAGATTTAAGAACAATATATCTAACATACAAGATTTGATTATTTTATACATATGTTTTCTAATGTATGCATTTGCAATTCATACCGAATTCATACTTTCAGACAGCTGCATTCACAATTCATTCTAAATATACACATTAATGCATGCATTCATGTTCCTACATGTAGTCTGCTTCATCATGTATTTAGAAAATTCTTTTTAGTTTTTTTTTTACGATTGTCTTAATGCATGAATTTAGACAAAAAATTATACACTTTCAGAATATAAACAAGAAATTATAAAAAATAAAAATATGATCATTAAAGATTTAAAAACTGTACATGCAAACTAAATAATTTCTCTTACTAAATGTAGTCCCTGTTGTACCCGTGAACAAAAGATCACAGCTGGAATTTGGAATATTTGAAATCCTTTTGGAAAATGGTTGTTAATACAGGACAAACTTCACTTGTATTTAATTTTGTATTATTGAGGACTTGTTGCCGGGGAAAAGGGAAAATGATTTACAAGTGATTTTACACTTTCAGAGTTTCACTGTTGGACTTGGTTTTATTGGGCCATAATATTTTTCAAAGGTCAAGATTTCTTTTTTTTTAGAGAAAAAAAATAAGATTCAAGGGTCCAGATTTAGCCCGTCAAGATGGCAGTGGTACATATCCATCATAACCTAATTAAAACATTGAAGACCGGCCATTATAACACCAAAACAATATCTTCCATAAAAGTACAACAAGGATTGAGTCAGAAGTTTGCACAAGACCTACTCAGCAATTAGGATTATCTTCTGAGGAGTCCACAACCCTGCAGTACCGCAGGATATAAAATAATCTCAGTTGAGCCGTAAAAACTTCAGAACCTATATAGCTATTTAAATTGTGCAAATTTATTATGAAAAGAGGTGGAATCAGGATTTGAATATAGGAGAGTTAAATATTATTTAAAAATAATAATGAAAATTAATATTTTTATAACACAATTTTTTTCAATATTTGATTTCATAAAAAGCCTCCACCTTGTTTCTTTCACTTTCTTTCCAGTTTACTTCTCTATAACCGTTTCAACATGACCCATCTTATTCTTTAAATTTTCACAACAACTACTAGCAAAATTATGAGCCAAGTTGGAATCGTTTCCCATGTGAGATAAAAAAGCAGTCTTTCACCTTTCTCCAATTTTGAAATTCCAAAACAATAAATGTGTCAGAATCAGGTTTTCCATTTGGTTTTGTTGAAAAGAGAAAACAATGAAGGTAATAGACACGGTTTGTGTGAGGTTAATACTCTAACTAAGGAAATTTTTGAACCAATGATTTTGAAACCTACGATGTTGATTTCCTTGCTCAATATATGGATATTCCTCCATATGAAATTAGTAAGGCCCCTCAAGTATGTAATTTTTTTTAACTTTATCTCTTTCATTAATAGGGTAATCTGATAGTTGGAGACGTTTACTTGGATCTCTTTCATATTTAAATGATCTTAAAGAACTTTGTGAAGGTTGCTCTTTGATCCATCACATGTGGAATTGGTTCAGAAATTTGATTATCAAGACTTGAAATTTCTGGCAGAGTTTGAGAGTTTAAGTTACTTTCCTTCACCTTGAAACAAGACTTGAAATTTCTCAAACTGTATATACATACCAATGATTTATTGCTTATATTTTTTTTTGTTATACCAATGGTTTATTACTTATATTTTTAGTCGTATAGTATTGATATATGATCTTGTTAAGAAAGTAGAAATAAAAGATGCAGCTAGTTTAGAAAAAGTTGCATTTGCATGATCGTTGATGTAGCTGGTTTAAGACTCTTTTAGTTTTTTTTATCCTATATGCTTAGAAAAAAATATTATCAAGTTTGGTTTGGTATATTCTGATGAGCAATATAACCCTATGACATGATTAGTGACTATTATTTTGGTAACATGATATGTGTTTTGTAACCAACAAACTTATTATAAAAATATTAGTTATAATTTATGAATGAAAAAAATATTTAGATGTTATTCTTTGCTAGAATGTACATTAGTAATTTATTTTTAATTGTCCGAATTATATTCATATCGATATCCGATCCTGATGGGTTAGAATCAGAGCTAATAATATTTATAACTCTAATTATCTACTTAAAATCGATTCACAAGCCCATGAACCTATCGTATAGTATAGATCAGGGTGTCGATCCACAGTGATAGTGTATTAAGAGATCTAACGACAATCAATTCTAGGTTATTAGTTGTTTTGGTTGTTTGATTTGATTGGTTGGGTTGTTTAGTTGTAAGTACAATAAAAACAGTAAATGAATGTTTTGTGTACAGAAAATGAGCTTCCAGGGATCAAGCTATCTATCATCCTTACTTGTTTAATCTAGTTTATGGTCACAAGTGCAAACGTATGCGGTGCTGTCACCAACCGCATGTAAGCGCAATTACCTGTCAATTATGGTTTCTAACTGTGTGCGTCCTGTACTGGTATCAAATGCAAATATTAGAGCTGCTAATCCTATCGTAGTGCTAATCACATGTATGCTATAACACCCTAACTGAGAAAAACTGGCAAGGAGATGGTACTCTAACCTCACCCTAATCAATCGCATAAAGATCAATGTGCCAGATTCACGCAAGAGATTGATAAAGAATTTTTGCAGGACTCAAACTATTGTACAAATTTAGTGTTATAAGTTCAAGCTTTTACAAATCTAAATAATTAACAAAAAAGAGATATAATGTTATCTCCATTCTTATATTAAGCACGTAAATGTCTTGATTCGCCAACAACTTTGATTAAATGATGAAATTTTGTTTTGAATATCAGTTCTCCGATAAAATATTTTGATTCTATGCATCTTTTTTATGTTTTTTACATGTCGAAGTCTAAATTTATTTAGACACGTGCTCTCCATATACAAATTGTATCATCTATTTGATTGGTCATTGTTTCTTTCTATTTTTTAAATGTCAATTAAGAAATTTTTTAATTGATTGATGATTGATTGGTCATATATTCATTTCTTTATATTTTTTATATCATTTAATTAAGGAATGTTATTTGTCATTTTATATATGTCACTTTTTTGAGATTTTTTTATAAAAATATGTGAAATTTTTTAAAAAAAATGTCATTTAAGAAATATTATTTGTCATTTAATTTAATTTTTTTTTATAAATATATGTCATTTTTGTATGAGATTATTTTTGTTTTCTTATAATTTATTCTCTTTGCAACGCACGAGCACTAGTAGTAATGACAATATATATCTTAGATAAATGAGCTATTCTGCTATTGTATATAAAAAGAAAATTTACTTTTAAAATCAACACTATATAAATCATTCTGGAGGTGCACCAACATACGTGCACTTTCAATTCCGTTAACCTAAATCTTCTTTATATGCCTTGCTCTTTATAGAATTGAGAGAAAAAAATGAAAAGAAATAGACATGCACATGTGCACTTTCCTCTGACAAGGCTATACTGATAATAGGAAAAGGTATTATTTAATAAATTGAAATCCATCTGTATTCTGTACGAGTAATTAAACAACATGTGGCATGGGTGATGGGTGTGCTTGATCTCAAACTAATGAACAGAGCTCTTTTTGTTGAAGGATGGTGGAAATATAAAGATCCTTCTTATAATAATATTTGGAAAAAAAATGTAATATGTACTAAATACAAGTAAACTACAAATAAAATATGTCGCAGTTCTGTACAGAAATCATGAAATTGAGGCACATAGGGGAACTCGTTTTTATACACTGAATAATGGTGTCAGTAATAAAATTCTTGAAAGATGGATTATGTGTATCCTCATCTTTATTCTATTTGCTCTAATTCTATGGTTTATTCACAGGAGGTTATTCAACCTCAAGGGGCAATTTTGAAATTCTCTAGACCTTTGTCTGGTTTTAGGGAATGAGTGGCAGGGATTGCAGAGTCCAATCCCAGTCAAATGCTGACAAAATACTACGAAGATTGCAAACTCATGGGCATTTTTCAACTCAAGTCAATATATAAATTACTCAATTTTTGTAAGGGTCCAAATAAAAAAATGATACGCTCTTGTGAAAAATAAGTTCCTCGCAAAATAAAAAATCATACGCTCTTGTTGGGCATGAGTAAGGGTGAAAAATTAAAAATTTAATTCTGATTAAGGAGCATTTGTTTGTTTGCTAATAAGATTAAGAACAAAGACTTAATATGAGTAAAATACAAATTATAGTGTGTAAAGACCTAAATACCCTTGCATATTTTTCTCTTTAACAATCCTTGCACATTGACAAGTCTTCCTACAATTCTACAAACACAGTTATGACCAATACCGTTATAATACCGGTACCACATTACAATACTAACACAAACAATAGCGTTTTGACAAAAAGCATAAAAATATGATTAAGAGAATAACTTCTTCCATTCATTATATGGGATTTTAACAGTTCGTAGTAACATTATTTCTAATGACTACTTTTCAATGTTCCACCTTGTAATTTTCAATTCCAAGATGTTTCAAGTATTACATTTTTCATTTCGCTAGATATAGAAGTCCACAAGTAAATTTAGTTTTAGTCGTCATGCTAACTTAAATTTACCGGAAAAAGCCACAACCCCACATATATACACAAATATAAGATCAATGTGCATGCAAAGAAGTAAATTACTGAAATTCAATTTTACGACACCAACGTCAGCCACTCATTTTCTCTTTCTCTGCAGTCCACGTACAAAAAGAGCGCACCCAAAAAAAACACAGGCTAACAAAGAAGTTCTTTACATTGAAAGGGACTACTGTGTAATGACTGTTTTGTTAAGCCTAAAACTCCAGAAATCACACAGCTGATAAGAACAAAAGAGAAGGTATTGCTTACCAGTAAAAAGGTAGGGATGCATACCGGCCAAGTGGGTGTCAATGAAGAGAGAGTCTCAGTGCGAACATCATAGAGCTGTCAGATTGGAGTTTTCGTTGCTAGAGCACCACCAATTTGCACCAGAGATAGTGATCTATTTTCATTCCTAGGGATCGTCTATTTGAACTTTGAAATTGAAAATAAAGATGTTAGAGCACGACTGAGACATGAAGCAATGAAGCATTTGAGCCCTCCTATAGAAGAATGTCAAGTGCAATTTCAATTGGAATATTTTTTCATGATGTAATGGATTATGCATAGAACATTCCAAAACCTGATAGGAATGCATTTTTTGCTTCATCAATGCAGCTCGTTGGTGTGTTTGAAAGTCAAGACATGATGTTTTTTGTTAGACATACACCTAAATCTAAAAGGAATTTGGTGATATTTATTTTTTCTGTTCAGCAGATACAATTAATCCAACTACGCCTTGTTGCAAAAGTGGTTGTCAGCTGGCTTGGATGGAATACCTATTGAAATGATGGTTCCTGTTAATCGGAGTGCTGAGGATGGAGGCTATCTGATACCACTAGTACCAGTGATAACAGGCTATATAGCAAACAAGAGACCAGAAAGGAAAAGGGCATTTTAAAATTTTTGGATTCAGCTTGTGCTGCTGTGCTGCTTGAACTAAGAGTCCTTGTAATAATGGTACCAGATTTAGATATAGAAGAATTGCTGTTGTAAATGTGTTTCTGTGGAATGAATGGAAAGATGCAGCCAGATTAATCTGCTTTTATAAAAAAAAAAATAAGAAAAGCAAAATAAAAAAGAAATAATAACGAAAAAAAAAAAAAAACACTCAGGATAATCAACAACCAGAAGTTATTCTATTAAAATCTCATTAATTCCTAGTAATACAATGTTAAGGTTTCACATGTTACATTCCAATTGTTAGTACAACATCTCCCTTCAAAAGCCTGAGACATTTGCTCAAGCTAATAAACCTATGAAGACTAAAAAATTCAAAGTTTCAGCTTACTATGCATATCAGATCCCATTTGAAGCCTCTTTATTCCTATTATTACCCCTCCTAGCTTCTTTTATTCGCGCAATAAGATCCTCCCCATCAGTACCTAGACCGTTCCTATCAACCAATTTCGTACCAAAATCTTGGTCCAATGCATGCAACCTCTGATCATCACCATCAATCATCGCCAATTCCATCACATTCTTTCTCGAAACCAACCCATAAAGGAAACCAAGCTTGGCATCAGGCGCCCTTTTCCCAATCTGGACCCGAACCAAAGAGTTTGAACTCTCATTTGGTGAAGCCGGGTCATAAATCACGGAAAAGCCCCCAAATGAAGTATCCGCAACCCGGAATAAGTCATCCAAGTCGAACTCACTTGCATCAACCATTTCAACATCATTTCCATTCTCTGGCGGCTTTTGTGCTCTATTACGTGCTGCCTTTTCTATGTTAGCAGCCTCTCTAAAACCACTAAGTATGGCCCCATGCATAGTTGCCGGGTACCGGCGGTTTGTAGCCTCACCAGCAAAGAAAAGCCTACCGTCCCCACACTTTCAGCAAGAATATCATAGTCATCACCTGATGCCCCAACGGAGACGTATGAGTAGGACCCATGAGTGAATCTATCCGTACCCCATCGTGTGCAAATAGCCTCTAGCGGTTCTGGCACTTGAACTCCTTTTGGAGTGAAGATTTTTCTCAGGACTCCTAGAACCTTCTTCACGGATTCCATAGGTGGTGTCTTTTCAAACTCGACTGCAGACTCACCAGCTACCAATGCAATGAGTAATGGGCCACCAGCAACTGAAGTGTAACTGTAGAAGAGAAAGAACTCACCGCGCTGGTTTGAATTTTCGGTTAAGTGGCCAAAAGTGTCAATGCCGCCGTCCCAGAAATTGTATGGAAATAGCATAGCGACCTTGTTGAGAAGCCCAAACCCCAGTTTCTTGATGGCCTCTTGCTTTCTTACCGGTAGTTCAGGTTTAAATTGGATCCTACCCGTTTTCAGCACACCTAGTGGTACAGTGCAGAGTGCCATGTCACCTTGAAAAGCCTGACCAGTGTTTGTGCAAACCAACACACCGTCACAACCATAGTGTACACTGGTAACAGTGCGGCCATAGAAGATCGGGATATTCTCAGCCAGTGCATGGACAAACCGGGCATTACCACCTGGGATGAAACAGTGGTCCCCACCCATCTCATAAGGGTCATCCTGGTCCCAGAAAACCATCGAAAGGTCAGAAAGAAGCGCCGCATTTGCATACTCTAGGTTGGCAAGGTGCCAATTAAGAAGCATCTGCTCCTCTGATGATGTGGCTATCTCATGGGCCTTTCGAAAGACCTCGAGAGATTTCCCGAGGGAAGCATCAACGGCCGCTCCAAGCTCATCACAGACAGTTTGCCTCAACCGACAAACCTTGTCTAAAAGCTGATTAAAAGTGGCCTCCATACGGGCGTCCACATCAGAATCAACCGGACGGCCGTCAGGCAGGTACAGGCGACAGACATCACGTACCTTATGAAGAGGCAATCCCATTTGCCGAGCTAGAACTCCTAGTGGGTTGCCGTTGATTCCAGTAAGCACACTTCCACCAAGATCCACTGCAGCTGTTACACTGGGATGCTCAGCCGATGAAGAGTTCATCTTTTTAGTATATACACGGCCTCCGGGGCGTCGGCGGGCCTTCTACAACGGCAACTCTAAATCCCAGAGAGAGGAGGTGACGGGCAGCTGAGAGCCCAGCAAGACCAGCACCGATTTATGATCACAGCCGGTGCCGGAAGGGAAGGAGCCTGCCTTGGTGGAGCAGAGAGAAACTGCCGGCGCAACACCGAAGTTTATCTACCCATGGCGAAGCAGGAAGGAGTATGCCGCCGAGACAAGCCAATGGTGCTCGGCCACGAATAGATTCGAGCGCTTGAAGCCTCAGGTGAGCCAGACAGAAGGGTCGGAGCGCCACCGTGAGATAATGTGGTTGCGCACAGCAATGTAGTTGCGCTGACTGGTCCCGCCAAGGGGTGGGATGACAGAGCAGTCGATCTCTTCTTCCGTGAGAGTGTCGATCGTGGAAGCCGGCGGCTAAGTGCAATGAGGGCTTCAAGGTCGAGGTCGCAGAGAGTCGGAGGGCGGAGGAGGGAGGTCTTCCCCGGCGTCGAATGGCGGCTGAGCGCGGCGGAGGGGGTCGTAGAGGAGGGTTTGTTGGTGCTGGTGCTTGTCGGAGGAGGAAGGGTTGCGAAGAATGCGAAGGCGGGCGAGGGGAATCATGCCCGGAAACTGCTTCTTGCGCCTCTTGCGACGGGGGAGGGTCGGGTCGGCGAGGGTTGCGGGAGGAGGCGGCGGAGGGCGGGGCGGAGATGGAGAGATCGACGCCGTCGGGAGGAGAGGCCGTGGCGGTACGTGGTGGCGGGAGAAGATGGCGGGGAAGTGGAATCCGGCTCCTCCATGGTACTGCTGCTAGCGCTTTCGTGCTGCGGCGAGTGGAAAATTTAGTAAAATTTCAAGTTAGGACTTAGAGCCGATCGAATAAACAAGGAAAGTATTACCAAACGAAATAAACAAAAAATGAGATGTAGCCTGTGGGCCAGAACGGGGCGCGTCTCCTCTCCAGTGGTACGGAATTTATTAGAAAAGTCTTCTGCTCTTATGTACATCTGATGGTCAATTTCAGATCGCACAGTTTATATCGAGATGAAAGCCTGGCAGCAGCTGCCAAGAGATGACGGTTTAGATCTGTCCAAGGTAGGGCTGGCAAAAAAACTCGAAACTCGTGGTTCGATTGGGATCAGTCCGTGACTTGATCGCTAATAGTTGTTTGTTTTCGGCCCAAACTATTAACGAGTCAGCTCGTCAATGGCTCGGTCCAGATTAAAATTTTGAGTTGAGCTTAGCTCGCTCGCGAGCTAAGTCGCTTGTTAGATAGATTTTTACGATTTGATCTGATCCGTTGGATGAAAGGTTAGGGTTTACAATTTGTTATTTTTTATTCAATATTCATGCATTTTTTTCATTCTACCAATTACTATGTTGTTTGATTGGCTTGTTTCATTCTATTAACTGCATCTAAAAATAAATATTTGATGCATTGTTTGATGGGCTTCATTATCTTTTCTTTTTTTTTTCAAATTTATATGTTAGTAGCCTAAACAAAGCCTAGCGAGCTAAAGAGCCAGCTCGGTTCAGCTGGCTACTGACTTGGTCCGATTATGAGCTAAGATTCTAACTCAGTCCCTTAATCTCAGCTCACTCGGCTCGCTCGATTGTTGTAGCAGGCCGATCACGAGCTGAGTCTAGCTCGTGATGAGCCAGCTCGTTGCCACCCCTAGTCAGGACTAGGGTAATTCAATAAATACAGTTGTAGAGGAGACCAATCCGAAGAAACTGGACTGGGCCAAATTCTAGTCCAAGAATTTATCCAACTTGAGATTTCAATTTCGGTCCAAGTTGAACTGGACCGGGACAGTCGGACCCTTTTTGGATTGATCATTTTGTGGTTTAAAGAGTTCAAAGACAAATTAGATATATTTAAGTGTTCAAGGATATATAGGAAATTAAAGAAGTCTGTGAGGGTATACGAAAAATTAACTCTACTTCTAACGTCGACTTAAAAGGAGATGATCGAGAAAAACAATAAGTGTGTTGTTTCCAGTAAAATCGTCTATAATCTGTACATATCAA
>JAJGRW010000583.1:0-187171 GCA_025461045.1 Carex parvula
GGGCAGAAATTTCCTGCCCCCCGGGGGGCAGGTGATCTCGTTCCACTAAAAAAACAACCACTTCACTGGAGATTCCCACCAGGCAAGAACAAGAACTGTACGCATTTTGCAGATATAATAAAGAATTAATTAACTAGTACAATAATTTGTGAATATCCACAAAAGAAAAAAATAACTATTATTAAGAATAATTAAACCGACCACTCACTTGACTATTACATGATGAGCACTTATTGAAACAGAAATAATCACATATTAAATGTTTTCAACTTCAACACTGTTTTTTTTTAATCGACATAAAATACACACTTCAAACTTGACTATTACATATATTACATACTCAGTTATTGCGTATCACATATGACTATCTATATACATAAATAGAGTGGAAAAATGGACGATGGAGCCAGCTCCAGTACCGTCGCGGTACGGTTATGGCACAGAACGACACTGAACGGTACGGTATGCGTGTCAGTTACGTGTCATGACTCGCGTGTCCCGTGTCGTGACTATTTACGTGCTGTGATCATCATTTGAAACTTTGACACGGTACGGCACGGCAAGTGAAAGATCTAATCACGGCACAGCACAACACGTCACTCGAGTCACATGTAATTAAGACCATTAGATATTGATCAAATGGTGAATATTGAATAAACTAACCTAAATTATGATAAATGGTCACGCGAGTTACGTTTGGTCACGGCATGTTTTGGCATGATGTGACCATTCACGTGCCATAACTATCCCTTGACATTTTGTTCACGGCACGACACGACACGTTTTTTTCCACTCTATACATAAATACTTGTATCCGGTCATTTTTTTCTGTTTGACAATATAGGCCAAAATGAGAAAGGGGAGGTAGCACAGTTGGCTAGAAGTAAAATCCTATGATTGATGGCTACCCAAAGATCAAGAGTTTGATTCCCCTCAGGACTTCGCAGCTTCCGTGAAATTTTTCATAAAAAGAATAATATAGGCCAAATTAAACCAGATGGAGGTTATTTAGAAATGGATACTTGAATAACTACAATATTTCAATATATTTGCGGCTAATATGTTGGAAAAGTATAGATACTACTCTCCATCTAGCTAGCTATCAGACAAAATCTAATGTCTCTTAGTATGTATTCTTGACCACATATGCAGATTTACAACAATGAGTGAGGCTACGGTGCTATGCATAGCACCAATTGGGTCCGTGCTACGGCTCAAAATTTGACTTTTTAAAATTCTAACGGTCAATCCGAACCGTTCAATATAATTATAAAATGAATATGTACTTGCAAACCAAATTTTACATTTTTTTAAATTTTTTTACTATTTTTCGAAAATCACTTGATCTGAACATTCTGGACCATCCAAAAACAGCCTATCTAAAAAAATAGTAAAAAAATTCGAAAAAATATAAAATTTGGTTTGCAAGTACATATTCATTTTATAATCATGTTGAACAGTTCGGATCGACTGTTAGAATTTTGAAAAGTCAAATTTTGAGCCGTAGCACGGACCCAATCCGTGCTATGCATAGCACCATAGCCTCACTCTACAACAATTAATATGATTTACTTAATATTAATGAGTTCTTTTTTCTGAAGTATATATTATACTATTCTATAATTTTTTATCACCATTTTCGACACAAGATATATTGAGCACTACTTATGATTATCTAATCTTTTACCTTTGAATCATTATGATTTGCATTATGTATATATTATTGGTCCCTATATATAAGTTGCACGATGGTTCATCAAACTGAACCTCGTACTGTTTAATTTGTTTTTAACTAACATTATTTTGCTCTAGTAGATTATAATGATTTATTCTGTGTTCATCGTAATGAAATATTTCACTTTTGTCTCCATTGATAGGTACATGACATCCATTCTAGTTCTATTTTTTATTTTGTGAGTAAAGTTGGAGGTCATGAGTTCGAAATTCATGGGGGGTCATGAGTTCCTTCAACTTTACTCAAAGGCATGAACAATTAAGTAAACAAGAAAAGCCATGTTGTATCTGTTAAATATTATATATTAGGATTTGAGATTGTTTTAGTTTCAGATGCGAGCATGGATCGCAGACGCGCCTTTTATAAGGGACCCTAATTTATAATTTAAAAATTGATAGAGATGGAAGAGAAATTTTCGTTCCTTCTATTTATTCGACTGGGGAAGAAAGTTGGACTTGATATTCAAACGGCAGTCATAAATATCCAATTCTAAAATCAAATTTGATTTCTTCGGGGACTCAAAAACTATGTTCATCATAATTGTTTATTGGAAATGCACTTTCTTTGACGATCGATATATATTTGTTTTATATTATGAACTCCAAGCTTGGTGAGTTCGAATCTCCTAAAGTAACTAAACTTATGAGTTTAGATCCGCACTGTCAAATTTGAATCGGGCCGTTAAATTAAAAGGGCCCGTGCGCTCACTTCGGATCAAATTGGCTTGGATTCAAATCTAACGGTCCAGATCTAAATTCAAAAATTGAGTTACTTTAGGGATCCGGACCCGCCGTTGGTGGGAGTGTGGCCGCCACACGAAGTAACAAGCTATTGACTCAACATGCAAAAAAACAAAGGTATTGACTCTAGAAACCGGTATTCAAAGTGACACATCACATAGGTTGCATTAAAGAAACGAAACACGAGAATCGTGCTTTGTTTGAAACACGCCACAATCTATATCAATATTCTTCTTTGAGTAGAACTACGGTGTGACGTGCTCACCAACGGATTTGGTGAGCACACCTCCAAAAAATGTATTTTTAAAGTTCAAATAGTCGATTCGAACCTTCCAACGTGTTCTTCATATTAATATGTGCTTGGAGACCAAATTTTACATTTTTTGGAAATTTTTTACTATTTTTTTAGAATTTTTGAAATCAGCAGCTTTTCATTAAAAAAAAAAATTCAAAAAACACTGATTTTCAAAAATTCTAAAAAAATAGTAAAAAATTTCCAAAAAATGTAAAATTTGGTCTCCAAGCACATATTAATATGAAGAACACGTTGGAAGGTTCGAATCGACTATTTGAACTTTGAAAATGCGTTTTTTGGAGGTGTGCTCACCAAACCCGTTGGTGAGCACGTCACACCGTAGTTCTACTCTTCTTCTTTTTCTATGATGTAACACTAGAGGTGCTGCTTTTATCTGATTATTCGGATCTGATTCGGAATCAAACCGGAACCGACTCGGATCCGATTAATTTGAATAGAGTATGGTTTAAAATATATAACCGGTTAAATTATGAGTACAATTACAAAATCAATAATTTAATATCCAATCTATATTCGAACCGGAACCGTTACTGTAATTGATAGAATATGGGTTTGATTTAATTATCCGACCCATAACCGAACCCGACCCAATACCCATATAAATACCCGATAAGATGATAATATAATTTATTTATAATTATTTAATTTAAAAACATATATTAATAACTATGAAAATACAATCATTTGTAGTTTTTTTAATTTCTTGAATAAAATTTATTGTTTTTTTCGCACAGATTATTGAAATCAAATGTCACGTTCACCTTTTGCCTATAAATTTTCAAAGCTAATTAATTATTTTCTTAATCTCTTTGTCTACCATATAACTGCTTTTCTGCACGGATATTGAAATTTATCGCTCTATTCGCTGATTGAAACAAATTGGTATTAATATTCTATTCATGGATTTTTTTTGAACCATAGAATGAAATCACCATCTCCAATATTTAACTTTCTAAAATTATCTCACCTTCAATATTTTAGAGCAGATTTTAGTTTATATTATAATGATATATTATATGAGATGTTTAGAAAATTATAATTATATTTAAACATAAAGGGTTTCTCAAATGCTTGTGAGTTGCGACATGTACCCGCTCTGAATTCGGACTTGATAATGCACAAGCAAGTTATGGGTATCTATCTACCTGGAACCGAAAGAATGGATCCGAAATATCTACGGGTAGATAGGTATCTGAATCCGGACCCGACCCGATTTGAAACTAATAAGTATATGGATCGAAATTCAGACCCGAACACTTTTAGAGTATAGGTCCAAATATAATAGTACCCAGACCCTACCCGATCTGATAGCACCTCTATGTAACACTTGTTAATTAGGAAATTAAGTTTTTATTTTATCAGCCAAGATTCTCAGTAAGACACAAATTCAAATTTTGATTAGACGATTGTTATGAATATTTAAATTAAAAAATTTAGTTTCTATCTTTATCTTTAAAAAAACATCTGTCAATTACTAGTCATTAAATAAGCATAACATGCTGAATGTGTATCAAGAGCATTTCTATGGAGTAATTGTAGAGTTGCACACAAGTCAAATCCTCCTGCATAATTCTCTATACATTTTATTTTTGTAGTTGTATTTGTATAACTATGGCACATAGACACAATAGAATGGAGCTAGGAATCTTCAAAAAAGTTCTCAACACCTTTAATTTATAACTTACTGAATTTTAGGGATATACAACTTGGTAGAGCTGTGATGTGGTAGAACTTACCAATTTCTCCTAAAATTATAGTGTTCATGTGGCTTATTGAATATAATAAGATTCTGACTAAAGACAATATTTTATCTAAAGGGTGGATAGAAGACTCCGATATTTTTATTAAAACTCCCAAAAAAAAAAAAATTATCAAATCTGCTCCCACTTTGAAATTATAATTATTTCTACCCTAACCGCCCGTGGACTGGGCGGTCCACTTTTCCCACTAGACCGCCCAGCAACTGGGCGGTTTACTTTTAAACTTGACCGCCCACAGGCTGGGCGGTCCACTATTACAATCTGACCGCCCAGGGGCTGGGCGGTCCACTATTAATTTTTTTTTTATAAGGTTTTTAATTTGTTTGAATGTTTTATATTAAATTGTTGTAATGATTTGTTTGAATGTTTTATATTAAATTGTTGTAATGATTTGTTTGAATGTTTTATATTAAATTGTTGTAATGATTTTTGAATGTTTTATATTAAATTGTTGTAATGATTTGTTTGAATGTTTTATATTAAATTGTTGTAATGATTTTTGAATGTTTTATATTAAATTGTTGTAATGATTTGTTTGAATGTTTTATATTAAATTGTTGTAATGATTTTTGAATGTTTTATATTAAATTGTTGTAATGATTTGTTTGAATGTTTTATATTAAATTGTATGATATATATTTATTATTTGTTGACGATTATTTTTATATGTTATGTAATTGTGTAGTTTTAATATAATTGATTAGTTTTATATTAAGTTTGTTAATGTTTAAATGTTTCTAAATGGTAATCTAAATAGTAAGTCTAAACAATAAAAGTAGGTAATCTAAATGGTAAGTCTAAACATGAAACATAACAGTCCAAACATGAAATATAATAATCCAAACTAAAAATACTAGAAACCTATCAAACTAAAAAAAATATAAAAACCCTAACGGCGACGACGAGGGCGAGGTCCGGAGAGGTCCAACCTAGTAGGTGCATGGCGCTCTCTCTGCGACGGCGGACGCCTCTGGTGAACCTCATCCACCTGCATGTCATCGTGTACGTCCTCACACGCCCATGGGTCCGCCCCCAGGTGTAATGCATGCTCCCCATAGATCCCCGCCTGTGTACGCAACACCCACGGATCGGCCTCCCAAGTAGGAGGATACGTGGCCGGAGGCGGTGTGCCAAATATAGCAGCGGCAAAGCCATCTGCAGTCTGTGCCCCACTCCCACTGGCCTCGCCGTCGTGCTGTCTGGGCTCCATATACTGCGGTCTGTGGGAGCTAGCTGGCTCCCATCCGCCCTCATCTCCATCGGTGGGAGCTAGGTCATCCAATGAGAAAACAGCATCGTCCGCGGCGGCAGCTCCATCCTGCATGTAAACAATGTTAAATTAGGGACATAGAAGTAACGAGTAAATTAATTAAATAATGAACTTTTGCTACCTCGGTATGCTGCACTGGAACTCCATACTCGTTGTAGTACGCGCTCCACGCGTTGTTGTTCAATACCCATTGGTGGAACGCCCAAGCTGGGTCATCATCTGCATAAATGAAGACAAATTAATAAGAATGATCTTTTAGAGATAAAACTTAATAATGATCATTTGTATGACATATTATTACCTGCAGGAGGTGGCGGCATGTCCTCAGCGTAGATAGGGGCTCTAGGCTGCTCCGGATCTGGTGGTGAGGCATGTAGCTCGCGCCAATTGATGTCCTCCCCGGCATCATGCAACATACCAACGAGGCGTCCGTCCCAGCCAGAGTCCTCAACGATCGGTGCACTGTGTTGGAGCATTTGACATCCTATCGCTCTCCAACTTCTTCTTGCCATGCACACCAAGCTGTGTGTCACTCCTCTAATAGCGGTCAAAATCTGCACACAATGTATTTTCATTATTATTATTAGAAGATGAATAAATAACTACAATTTTTTAAGCATGTCATTTTCATTTAAACATACCGAACGAGCATGGATCGGGCCGAAAGGCAAGTAAGTCCTAGATCCCTCACCCGTGAGTCTCCGTCGAAGAGCATCACCGTAGTCCCCCTGTAGATAAACCGTCGGCATGCCCCATCTCTGGTACCAGACGATATATCGCAATCTCCAAGGCCCGACCGGCATAGGGGCATCTCCTGCTGGAGGCGGGGTCCATAAGTGCAACTGGGGAGATGCAGCACGCTGGTAATGCTCCCAGAAACGCGTGCTCCAGTCGACTTTGGGCTTGTTGTGTTTGGTGCTGCAATATAAATTAATTAGTAACGTGTATGGCTGAACAAGTAATAAAATAGGGAAACATAAGGCAGTGGGTAGTTACCTGTGCAGCTGGGTGGTCCGCTGCTCGCCCAACTCTGGAAAATCAGGGACATAGGCATCCAAGCCAAACTGACGGGGCACTCGATCAGGATAGTGATACTCAACTATCCAGAAGCATACGCACGGCCCCCGATAAAACGAGAGAGGTCTCTGCTCTAATGTCAGCGGGCACAGAAGGCCCCGATTGTAGAACACACAATAGGGGTACCAGGTGACGCTCGCCTCGTGAAGCATCTGGAGCTGGCCCCGGACATACGAAATCCCCACGGTCCTCCCTCTGCCCGTGTCCTCGTACGTGAGGGGAGTACTCCATATGGCACCGTACCCCGGACGTCTCTCGGGGTCATCTCCCATCCATAGCCCCTCCTGAGCTGGAGGAACAGGCCGACACACCGGTAGATGTGACCAGGACCACTGCTGGAGTAGAAGAAGTGGTCCGGCAATCTGCCTGTTCGTCGCCTAAATTTTGGACATGCGATGCATTTCCGGTAAATATGGAACCATAATATATGTAATAAAAAAATTAAAATATTTGTACAAACTTACCAGACAAGCATGACACAAGCCCCGGTATAAGTGAGCGAGCACGGCTCCACCCCAATTCCACCTCGACGGCAGCTGAATGTCCCTCAGCAGAGAGAGGAACATAATCGGGACTGCGTCACCGCTGGAATCGACAAACATGACGCTGCCACATAAATCCAAGACAAACGCCCTCACGTACCTGCAATATAAATTAGAAACATAAATAACTACATTTTTTGTTCAATCCATAACATATTTTAATTTGCAACTGTTTGTGATTACCTCAGAACAGCCTGCTCGTCACGTGTCTAAGGGGTGATCCTACGCCGGTGGAAGTGATTGCGGAGCGCAGCAAGACTGATGCAGTACTGTGAATACCGGTATCATGTGCATCAGGTCTGGATGGTCTGAGACACCACCGATGGGGTCGCCGTCTATCCGTAAACCCCACAAGGCGCTGACATCACCTAGTGTGACTGTCATCTCCCCAATCGGAAGGTGAAATGTATGCGTCTCCGGTCGCCATCTCTCCACTAGACCGTAAACGAGGGCCTGATCAATATCACAGTGAGGCATGGTGGCCAACTGATATAACCCCAGATGAAGGATGCACTGCTCCATCAACGGGTGACGGACGTATGGTATCTCGGGGGTGCGATGCCTCACTGTCATCATCGTCGTGTCCTGCATTTTACAATTATTTCAATATAAACGTCTAATTAAATAATGCTATTTAAATTAGGAATACAAAACCAACGTACCTCCATAGATGCAAGTGAGACACGGTGCCTGACATGTGGGATCCACAGAAGAGGACTAAACGTGTCAGGATGGTGAGGGGGATAATCTCCAAAGGGAGCATATGCACCGGACGACTCTGCACCGGATGCCTCTGCACCGGATGCCTCTGCACTGGATGCCGGTGCACCGGATGCTGCTGCACCGGATGCCTCAGCATCATGATCATGTGAACTCTCCCCCGTCTCCAGAGGGGCATCCCATGCACGTCCCCGTCTAGTTCTGACCATACTACATTTCAATAAACAGAAGATTTTATCTTACAAATCCTGATTTATAAACCCTAACTTATAAACTCTAATTATGTCAACCCTAAACCCTAATTTAGGAATTCAACCCTAATCTAACAATTCAACCCTAAACACTAATTTAGGAATTCAACCCTAATCTAACAATTCAACCCTAAACCCTAATTTGATCCATAAACCCTAATTTAACCCCTAAATCCTAATTTAACCCCTAAACCCTAAATTAACAATTCAACCCTAATTTAACAATTCAACAAAATTTAAACAATTCAACCCTACATCCTAATTTAACAATTCAACCATAAATCCTAATTTGATCCCTAAACCCTAATTTAACCGCTAAATTCTAATTTAACCCCTAAACCCTAAATTAACAATTCAACACTAAACCCTAATTTAACAATTCAACCCTAAATTAACAATTCAACATAATTTAAACAATTCAACCCTAAATCCTAATTTAACAATTCAACCCTAATTTAAATAATTCAATCATAAACCCTAATTTAACAATTCAACCCTAATTTAACAATTAAATCGCGACAGGAAAATCAACAACCCGCACACGATAATTAACAATTCAACCCTAATTTATAAACTTCAGTTTTGTCAACCCTAAATCCCTAAACTACAAACTCTAATACCGAAAACCCTAATTTTGAACAATTCAATCGTTTCGGAAAAATCAACAACTCGGACACGATAATTAACAATTCAATTCTACCAATCGTTCCAATGCCAATACAAGATACAAAATATAAATTAAAAAAATTATTTAGAAACTTACCCGAAAATAATCGGACTGTTGCCGAGATGGCCGAAATTAGGGTTCGGGTGAGAGAGAAAGAGAGAGAGAGAGAGAGAGAGAGAGAGGAAGAGGGAGAGAATGGCAGAATAGAGAGAGAGAATGGCAGAATAGAGAGAGAGAGAGAGAGCGGAAACCCTAGAGAGAGAGGAAGAGAGGGAGAGAGAGAGGAAGAGAGGGAGAGAGAGAGAGAAAAGCACTGCTGGGCTGGGGTGGGGTGTGGTTTCGGGCGGCGACGCGGGCGGCGGGAGATGGGCTGGAGGCAGAGAGAAGAGAGAGAGAGAGCCGCTGGAGGGGGCGGACCGCTTTTAAAAAAAAAAAAATTCATAGTGGACCGCCCAGGCTCTGGGCGGTCAGGTTTTAGAGTGGACCGCCCAGTGGCTGGGCGGTCTGGTGGGAAAAGTGGACCGCCCAGGCCACGGGCGGTTAGGGTAGAAATAATTATAATTTCAAAGTGGGAGCAGATTTGATAATTTGTTTTTTTTTGGGGGTTTTAATAAAAATATCGGTAGAAGACTCATCTTGTCAGTTCTGTTCTGAAGTAGAGACTATTGATCATTTATTTCTCACATGTTCATTTGTAAAACAAATTTGATTTTAGCTAGGGGAAAGTTAGCAAATTATGCACCATTGGCACAAATGGGGATCCAAGTCTGCTCCTTTTCTTCCATCTGAATCATTCAAATCTATCACACGGCTTCAATTACATCTGAATCGTTTCAATAGATTAGATTGATCTAAAAGAAAGATGTAATTGAAGCCATGTGATGAATTTTGAACTATTCAGATGGAAGAAAAGGAGGGTGCTCCTTTTCTTAAGAAAAGAAGCAGATTTGAATCCCACAAATGAGAAGATATAATAGATTATGCCTATACCCTACCCTCTACTGACAAAACTGGTTTCCTCATTATAATCAGTGCAGTTTGTTAGACTCTCTGGAAACACAGAAATGAACTTTGTTTTACTAATTGTAATATTGCTACTGCTAGAACCATCATTTTACTAATAAAATCTTTATTCCTATATTGGACAGGTAATATGAGCCAAAAGACCAAAACTAAGTAGGGGACTAGTTTCCAATCATAAAAGATGTTATATCCTTGGACCGGTACATGTTCATGGAGATAGTGGTGTACCAGCCTCCTAGTGAAGCTGGAGCACCCCCTGAGCTTCCTTAATGCTATATGAAGAATCTTCAACAACTCAATTTTTTTGTCTCTATACCTAGTTAACCATAGCCCTTTACTATGTGGCTTAGTCTTAGTTGTTTTAGATTATTATTGGTCATTAGCAAGCACTAGGAGTTAGATATTCTGTCTTCTTGTTCTTTTTTGTTTCATTTCTCAGTGCTAACATAATATTTTGGACAGAGATCTTCTGATCTCTGATGAACATGGTTGTAATTATCTTATTTTAGTAATATGAAATGGACCTTGGCCTTGTTTAAAACAGAAGGGAAATTAAGGCATTGTTTTTTGTATGAGATCATAGATTGGAATTTCAATATCTTGATGACTTTTAACACTCATCTTATTCTAAAAGAATTAATTTTTGCAATGAGTTCAATATTATAGCTGGTTATGTAATCAAAGAATACTGCTATTAATCTCACCTATCATTAGGAATGTACAACATGTGTTAACTAACGCCACAAATATTTAAAGACCCAGCAACTGATCATCATATCGACGGTCATATAGCCAAAAATTGGGACATTTAAACAAATTACTCATCAAATTATAGTTTAATACAATTTTACCTAAACACCATTAAGGTTAACATTTGAGTTCATTGCCAAATTGTCGGATTAATTGAGCACATGATGATTAATCTCTGCTTTATATCATTTCTTCAAAGTAGTGCCTATTTGCTTCTACTATAAAAAATTATGATATTGGCTCAATTAAAAATTAATTTATAATTAATATCTATAGAGTTAAAATGCACAGGTTCAACAAATTTGTCTCCCAGCATACCCAAGATTTGGGATATTTTCTTTCAGTTAAGTTCGACCTTGACTACAAACACTAATAGCTAGAAAATCATTTAGTGTGGTACTTGAAAGGAGTGGGTACAGGACATGGGCCTACATATGCGGTAGTTAAGCTTAGCCCAAAATGGCATCCACCATACATTGTAAGAACTTAATCTTAGGCCCAATGTACTTTTTTTGTGAGAGCTATTGGTAAAATGTGATTGGCTTAAATGAAAGGTTTCCTTTTCAAACCTCATTGTAAGAACGGTAGTTTTCTTTTTGTAATATTTTTGTCTGTTGCTATAATGAACAGAGGCGCAACTATTTTTTTCTGTCAATTTTACAATGCAATATTCATGTTTTATAAGTTGTCCTTTATATTTATTTTACTTCCAAATAATTTCTTGTTTTGGTTGACTATTGTAATTTAGACATATCTTATGTTCTTGTAAATAAAAAGTTTCATAACTAAGAAACTGACAAAAAGAAAAGATAATTTTTATAAAAAATAAAATAAAAAAAATAGTTACACAAATGCAAATGCAGTGGTTAAGAAATTAACATAATTTTTACAAGACTTTCTCTTTCTCTTATTGGCTCGTAACTCAAGTGAAGAAATTAAAACTAATTTCACAAATAGAGTGGTTAAGAAATAAAGAATGAATTAGTTTATATTATTATCAAGACAACTTAATTTAATTTTTTTTGGATTTCACGGATGTAGAATTGTAGACGCTCTTACGTACTCTTTTTTTATTATTTGGCTGCTCATTTCTTCTCCATTTGTTGAGCCAATTGGCTGCCTCCATTTTCAGCAATTTCTTGTGTTTTCTAATTCATTTCAATATCCTTTCTACTACTACAAAATTCATCATATTTATTTTAAAATGTGTTATCATCTTGGCATATTTTTAGAATGAAACACTAAGATTGCTCTCATTATTGACTAATACATAATTATACAATCAATCTTTAAATTAATCACATTTTAAAAAAGTAATTAAAACAAATTTTCAATCTCCACCACAACGTGTGACCGGCACTAGCTAGTTTTATATATAGCCTTACTCGTTACTTATGAAAAAATTATTTTACCCATATCTACTTTATGAAATATGATAAATGAATAAAAAAAGTTACGTTCCGACGACACCTCTAGCAAAGTGACAACAAAAAGTTACCCATATCTACTCTATGACGCGATAAAAACTATTTAAACCTTTGGATTCAACAGATTTCAAAATATAAGAAAACCGTTATGGTTTATAACGTTCGAAAGAACATTATAAACCATGATGTCCAAATTAGTGAAATTAATTAAACCCTGAATTAACAAAACAGCAAAAAATACAAAATAAAAAAAATAACCTAGACGTTACTCTCTATAGCGTCCGGCTCAAATGATTCAATTGGGCATTTAGAGTCCGGACGCTATAGATAGTAACATGTTTTTTTTGTTTTTTTTTTGTTAACTAAGGATTTAATTGGTTTCGCTAATTTGAACGTTATAGTTTATAACAACCCGTTGGACGTTATAAAATCATAGCGGTTTTCTTATATTTCGAAATATGCCGAATTCATTAACTATTGCCAATATTTTTTTTTATACTTTATTAATAAAAAGTTCGGATAATTGCATGCCCTTAGATGGACAAGAAAAGAACGGAACGCACATAAAATTGAAGAACAATGCTTGAGGGTTCAAATGCCTCTATTTTATATGCCTCCACCATGCCTCCATTTTTAAAAACTTTAATAACTCAAAATTTAAAACTTAAAAGTCAAAATAAAACCGTTAGATATGATCTACGTCATTTTACCTATGCACATGTAAAAAATTATAACATTTTAATTTTATTTTAATTGTCATCAAGAGCTTGCAAAAAACATACTAATGTGGATAATTTCTAAACGTTAATTTTTCAACTTATTGATTCACATAAAAATAAAATTGAAATGTTATAATTTTAAAAATAGAAGTATGATGGAGGCACAAAAGATGAAAGCATTTGAAACCTCCTATACCTGAAATTGAACAATAAAGAAAGAAACAATTCACTAATTCACTAATCAATCTGCCAGCATTACATCACCACACAATACCTTGTTAACTTTAGTTCCCTTCAATGATCCACTAAAACGTATTTGTGTCCCCTAAATAATCGACCTCTGTTTACAAATGTTTGTAGAAATACAAACAAACAAATTCTGCCATTATCCGAACAAATCTATATACACAAACAAAGAGGCTAGCTAATTATTCCTTCTAAAAGATTCATGCAGTTTGGTTCTGCTCTGAGATAGAAGCATCTCTTTGATATTTTTATAGCTCTGCAGCTCATCTAGTGCATCAGATGCCATGCGGGACATGAAAAAGCTCGAGGTGCTACCAAGGCCTTCTTCTTGCAGTTCAGATTTCGATGACTGAGATGAGTAGGTGGAGTCGCGAAGCGGGGCTGCTGTTTTCAGCATGTGCACAAGTTCACCAACAGCTGCATCTTGGGATTTATGGGATGAAGATGCATGGCCAAAATCCAAAGCTTCTTTCCCGTCATTGCTCCTATCAAGAAGTCATGTAGTAATTTAGAAGCAAAGTAATCCTAATTCTCTACACTATTGCTGTACGAGGGCAGACCATACCATGGGAACAGGGTATGAACTAATATAACTTGAAAAATAATTGGGTCCAAATAAAAAATTAAGCAGGTCATGTCAAGAATTTTCCATGCCAAGTGGCACTACAGCTAAGTGCAGGAGACCAAACAAGAATATACTCGACCCCCCTCTTTCCTTAAACAAATGCATATCCATACCAAGCAACTGAGTTCCTTGAAAAGGATTTGCCACCAAATAATAAATGATAATTAAATGCAACATTATTCATTTTGGATGGGAGCTATGTATGAGTCAAAAAGGATAGGTAAATTAAAATGAGTATTCAGAGATGTAATTAGGTATTGAATAGTGTTTTGTATATTAATTTCAGAAAGGAAGATACAGGCCTGAAATAGGCAAAGTTTCTTATTACATTGAGCTGTACTAAAAGTTAAAATAGCATTAGCTGTGAATGAAAATAGAATGAACAATTTCGGTTATGCTCTGTGCTGAGAATCATCCTGGAGATACATACCTCAATTGTTGTATAAAATGGAGGAGTCCATTCTTATCTTATTATAAATTAAGCTAATTAACCTAAAACATTCAATTGCAAATACTAAGAAGAAGGACAATGCCAAAACGAATTAAAATGAATAAACAGACAAGTTAATGAAATAACAGTAACAAGTACTATTAAAATGGCAATAACAATAATAACAACAACCACGACAATAAACCATCTTAGCTCATCTGATTGCGGTGATTATCTCATAATTCGGTAGTGGGCTCAAATATCAGATTAAAAAAAGGTATACTGAGCAAGTAAAAAAGGAGGGCATTTTTTACAGGGACGTGGCCAACCTTTAGAAACAAAGAATTAATTAGTCTCAAGTCTCAACAAATAGAACTTGTTGCTAGACAATTAATTACCTAGCTTGAGAATCAGAGGAATCGACATCATCAACAGCAAATGGATAAGAGAAATCTGGGTCGTCAAGATCATCAGGTACAGATATTCTGCTTGAACTCCTGGAAAACGTAAACCTGGGAGACCCACTCAATGAGAACCTTCCAGAGTCATCCTTTCCATCCTTTAGCACCTATACCATTTTAAGTTATTCCAATCAAAAGTTGGGATTAGAAAGATTAAGAGCGCATGCGTAAAAAAACATGGGTGATACATCAGGTTTATCATGTCTTTAAGAATCAAAGGCCTGAAATAATTTTTCCATAATGGAATTTTGAATCAGCAATAACAACTACAACTATACCATCTTTTGATTAAAATTGTTGAAATTGTACAACAATACACAGAATATCGGTACTGTGAAATCATGCATTTGGAATCAAGTCCAATTGAATGAGCAATCTAGCCAAATAACAAGTAAATCATAGTATACATCTCGGCGACTTACATATTAAGTTGGACCAAACCTTAAATCTAATTTGTCATGTGGTGCGTATCAGATATATCAGACCCAATAGTGGTGCATTATCCAATTTTTCAAATGTTTTAACTTATCCAACCACATTATTTTTTTCTTTAACTTAATATAATGAAAAAACAACTCCTGCCTCTAAAACTTTCCAAATGCTCTTTCAGCGTACAGTCATGGTTCTCGAGCCTACAGAAGCACTGAGCTACCTCAATATATATTATTAGGGCTGCTCATGAGCCGAGTTGAGGGCAATTTGGATTCAACTCGTGAACTCATGAGCAGAGTTGAGTCCGAGTTGCTAATCCAGTTTCAAGTCAGAAACCCCAACTTGGATTCAACTCGCGAACAACTCGAGTCTACTCAAGTCGACTCGTAGATAGTACATAGTTTATCAAATTCAAAATTACCAAAACAAAGTCTAACAAAATAAATAGTGTATAATTTATCAAAACAGTACACAATTTAAAACTTTACATAATGAAACAGTGGTAAATACGTAATTAAATAGTACAAAATTTACCAAATTACTAAATAATACAAAGTCTAACAAAACATTACATAGTTTACCAAGTCAATGAGTCACCCGAGTTGGGGGCAACTTGGATTCAACTCATGAGACAACCGAGTCAATGAACTCAAGTCAGTTTGGACTCGAGTTGGCGAGTTGAATCCGAATTGATTCCGAACGAGTTATTAGTCATGAGTTTTTTTGTGCACCCCTATATATTATGCAAAAGATAAAGTCATGACATAACAATTACCTTAGGGGTTCCATACATATTGGAATAAGCATCAGAGATCCTTAATCCCTCAGACTTTCGAAAAGATCTACTCTCTGAATCCTGACTGGAGGGTTCTGTTTTTGTCACACTCCTAGGAGAAGGTGGTGGCAAGAAGTTGCGTGTCGGGTCTGACAGGTTTGGGCTACGGAGCCCTTTAACCTTACTCGTTCCAGATTGCGGTATGCTAACAGGTGCACTCTCGGCCCGTAGCGGAGACTGCATATAACTGCCACTAAACTTAGGAGGTGATGGTGTCGGGGACATGTAAAATGGTGGAGAGAATTTAAACTCATCAAAATTGAATGTGGGTTTTCTCTGGGAACCAGTAGGAGGTTGGTGTGCCGGACGGGCTCGATGGGAGGGCCCCTCATTCGGGGCACCGGTCCAACTGTGGGGCCGGTTGAACAGGGGAGCAGAAGCAGGGGCAGAAGTAGAAGGACGACCATCGCGGGACCCTCTAAATGAATATGATATGGAAGAGCGTGTGGCACTTCTTTCAGAAGGAGAGGCAGGAAATGTTCTCATTGGGTCGGCAGCCGGGCTGCCTACATAATCAGTAATTAACATTGGGGGTAAAAGAGAAGAGATCTCAAGGTTGAACTGTGACAGGCTTGGCCGGTACTGCACCGACACTGCCAGCTGTCCGTATTGGGTCTCCACCGGTGAAAAGTAGTGGGACCGAAATTCAGCCTCTTCCTTCCTCGAAAAAGGCTCGGCAAAGGAAGAGACCCGGTAAGTCAAGTCATAATTGTACGATTGATTTGACGCACAAAGCATTTTGAACACCCGTTGTGCTGGCAACAAACGCAAAACGGAGTATATAGAACGCAGTAGAATGATAGATTTCTTGTAGGTTCGCTTTACCAGGAAGGAATTGGAAGAACTCTCAGCGGGAGAATGTAGTGGGGACCAGGGAGCAGGGACCTCGCACTGGGCCACCCACCGCTCGACGATCGCCTCTGGCATGGTAGGATCCTCGCGAGGGGATAGGAGAATATCGACTACAAGGGGTTCCATGACGCCGTTTGGGAGGAGGCCAGAAGGATGCTCCAGTGCCGGAGGTGGATCGCCAAGGGCCAGGTGGAACCAGCGGTCCCGCTTGCGGGGGGGTCTGGAAGTTGGAGGGTTGGGGCCATGGATGGACGGGATCCGAGCAGCGAGGATAGCGTGGAGTGCCTTGGAGAGGAACTGCGACACGATCTGCTCGGTGCTGCGGCCCGGGTCGGGCTGTGCGGCCATCGGCTTGGGATCGGATTGACTTTAAATGGTGCGGGTGGTTTGAATTTGGATGGGACCCACATAGCCGCGCCACCGAGCGGAGAGTGGGGAGTGAGATTTGGGAAGCATGAATTGAGAATTGAGAGAAGAAGTAGAGAGGAGAGAAAGGGGTGGAATTAGGAGAGGAAGAAAGAGTATAGTGGATCGGTAATGAGGAGAGGTGGTGAGGGTGGGGGACGCGGTGGGGGGGATTAGGGGTGAAGGGTCGTTGTTATCGTGGCGTCATAGGAAGGAGGAGTGTTTTACCATGATTGTGTTTCGTGGGTTGATGGATGGGGGCATGATTGAGGATAATCACAAGCAAATTTATTAATGGAGACTTGGAGAGCGGGACGGCTAGCAAATCTTGTTACGGGATATATTTAGGTCCTTTTTGTTTTCTAGTTTTTCCTCCTACGTTTATTATTATTTTATTAAATCAAAATTCTTTAAAATTGATTAAAGAATCTAATTTTGTTTTTTTTTTGACAGACTCGCTTTACACTTGTCCTGCCATTGTTATAGTGCAAAAAAATTGTACTCAGTATTTTATATAAAACATTATTATTTGAGAATAAGTGCAGAGAAATAATATTACTTTTAATGTCTATATTGTTGTGTTAATATGTCGTCAACCTTTTATGTTTTGCTGGATTTCCTAACTATTTTGTTTTTGTTTTCCTTTGAAGTCAAGTAATTTGTATATATTGTAAACTTTAAGCTACCATATACCGAAATAATTTCGGTCCATATATTTTTTTTTCTTTTTTTTAGTAAAAGTTGGAGATCATCTGATCAAATCATTTAATTATTTAATATTCACAAAATATCTTTTTGGATTTCGAACATGCGACTTTTCACATAAAAAACATTGATTTTTCACTAATTCAAAGACTGTTTTTAGTAACAGAAAAATTGTTGATCCTTGAAAAGCCCTTTTAAAAGAAACTTTTTAACGATGTTATGCAAACTCTCAACTATCATACAAAAAAAATATATATATATATACTTTTTAAATTAAAAAAAAACGCATTAGCCTGTTTCATAAATTGGCGATAATTCAAGACGGGACTTGTTTGGTAATCTGGTATACAGTGGTATGGGTAAGCGTAATGCGTTGCTGATAGTGAACTAGGTGCCTAAGTCACCAAGCCGTCGTGAGCGCGACTCTAAACTAGCAAATTGACTCAACGTTCAAACCTAGAGTTCATCTAATTAAATGTGCTTGGAGACAAATTTTACATTTTTTGGAATTTTTTACTATTTATTAGATGGTTTGAAAATAGCTTTTTTGAAATTCTGCCCATTGGAAAACAGCGATTTTCAACCACTAATAAATAGTAAAAAATCCAAAAGTAAATATTGGTCTCAAGTTTGCTTTGATTGACTTCTTTTTTTAATTTCTTCTTTTGGGTTGGAAAGCTTAAGATAATTTTGAGTTAAGATAGCCGGTAATCACTTCTTTTTGACCGAATTTTACTTTTCCAATATCCTGATCTTTGTATTCTCTGTTCATTAGCAATTGCAACTTGTACCGTTCATTTATTATTATAAAAAAGCGATCATTTTTCTTTTTTGTTCCAACTTATGAAGCTGAGAAGGACAGAAGTGGTGCAGACGTGCGTTTGAACTTGTCAATAAAAAAATGGATAAATGAAGAAGGAAGATTTTGTGTTGGGCCGCTGGGCTGGCGGGTCGACTTTGGATCCGCGAATATAGGGGAGGAAACGCTGAAAGTCAAAACTCAAAAGTGAATCTCAATTGATTCTTTTTTTTCTTTATTTCAGGAAACCAGTTGGATCAAATACTGTGGTCTATATTTTTAATTATTCATTCTTGCGTACAAAAACAAAATACTGCGCTGTTGCTCTTTACGCCTAAAAGAAATCACCTCTTAGCCTGGCAGCTAAGGCAAATATATTTGTTATTTCAACGTTTGGTGGGAAGTCTTAGTCTGAATTGATAAGTTATCATAGTTTACTTTCTTTAACTGGAGGAACCTATACTACAATTAGATTGTATTTAAGACATAATTTAGGAAAAGATATATCTTTGGAACTTTTATATCAAAATAGATATATTTTTAGAAATAACTTGTGACTATTATTATTATTATTATTTATTATTATTATTATTATTATTATTATTATTTTTATTATTATTATATTTGTAATTATTCATAATTAATGAGTCATTTAAATCTATTATTCCAATAATATCCTATTTTCTTCTTTATTTAAGGACATGCTAGATATAATAAAGTTGAAGAACCTAAATTAATAAATTAACAGTACTATATTTTATTTAATTAAAATAAAATTAAACACGGACAAGACTTGGTATATACACAAAGAGTGTAGAACTGATTTCCTAAATAATCCAAAGCTGCAAATAAGGAAATACATGAAAAGTTCACAGAAAACGTTTAACATGCATGCCTTATGGCATCTCAAGTTCTCAACGAATTGGAACAAATTAGACACGTCATTTAGTAGGGAAACTCATATCGAACTATGCTAGCTAGGATATATTTGCGTGGAAGTAAGAAAAAAATAAAATATTGCCTTACGTCTGTTATGAATTACTATTTATGCGAGTCTTCCCATACGCGTTGCAGATGTGTAATTAATTTGACAGTTTCTTGTTCACGTTACAACTGATAATTACTCACATATTTGTTCTATATTTAAATTATCAAATTGGCGAAGTATATAAAATTTTAGCCCCGTAGAGTTTTATTAAAATTTTGAGCAATAGCTCTACGCGCATTTCTAAGCTGCAGGAGATAACGGAGCTATGGTGCCCTCTAGAGCAGGCTGGGTCCGATGTCCATGGACTAAAATTTGGGTCCGATGAATTTCAGCACCGTCCGATCTGCTTTAAAATTCGTGTACACAATTTTTTAAGCAGACGCAAAAGTTGCGGGTGCGAATCTTAAAGCAGATCAAACGGTCCCGAAATCCATCGGACCCAAATTGACCTCAGTGCCCCCAAGCCGCAATACCATTTAACTAGAAGTACGTTGTGAAAAATATCGCTAACTATAAAAGAGAATTTTAATCATGTCTCGTATTTTTATCTGTTTTTTAAAAAAATAGATAATATGAACAGTCAACATTATTTTCATATTAAAATGTGCTAGAAACACAAAATTTTATATTTTTTGGAAAGTGTTTATTATTTTTTAGGAGTGAGACTATAGTACTATGTATAGTGCGGATTGGTTTATACTATGAATCAATATTTTTGTTTTTCAAATCTTAATGGTCGATCCGAACCGTTCAACATGATCTATTGTAAACTCAGTTATACATTTTTTAGAATTTTTTTAGAACTATTTTAGATGGGTAGAAAATCACTATTTTTAATGGTTCAGAATTCTTAGATCAAGTGATTTTCTATCCATCTAAAAAGATAGTAAAAAAAATTAAAAATATAAAATATAGTTGCAAGTGTATATTTATATGGAGATAATGTTGAACGGTTCAGATCGATTAATAGAACTTTCAAATCAAAAATTTGAATCCATAACGCAGATCAATATATACTATGCATAGTAGCACAGCCTCACTATTATTTAGATAGGTATAAAATGATTGTTTCTCAGAATATTCAGTAACATTAAAAAATAGTGATTCCATATCTATCTAAAAAATAGTAAAAAATTTCTTAAAAAATAAAATTTCGTTACAAGCATATTTTAATATGAAGATCTGTTGTATGGTTTATATTGACTGTTTGAATTTTGAAAGCGGAAATAAGAATGCGGATTAATTGGGGACAATATGAAATGTCAAAAATTTAGTTGAATTGTTTGTTTTTTCCCAAACTTAAAGTCAAATTGTGTATGTATTTTTATGCTTATCATTTCACCGATCAGTACTGATTTAGTTTACATACAATTAATTATGAAGACAGAATCATGGACAATACTTAACTAGACATTTAATCATTAATAATAAAATTAAAATCAGAAATATAACGTTATGGACGCCATCTATGTGGTCCATGCATTATATTGCTTATAAAAATATTGGGATGTGGTGCATATTCATTGTTCGTTAAGCAATTCGGTATTTTCAAAGGCCCTTCGATAAATATTTAATTATAGTCCTATATTTGCAACAACAACAACAAAAGCACCAACAAACTTTTTTTTATTATGTATGTTTAACGTTATAGGATCGTCTCTTGAGCTTTGATAAGAGAAAAATAGATATTTGAAAGGAGCTTTATCTATAAAATATTTTTTATAATAACTAATTTTAGAAATAAGTTTGTTTTATTCTTTTCCTAAAGAAAGATAGAGGTCTTGTATTCAAATTTCAAATATTTTATAAAAAATATTTCATCCGGATTTCGAATATGCTACTTCTCACACAGTGGGGATATTACTCTGATCATAGATGATTTTCGACAATAAAGTTATTTTTCGAATGTAATAAATTTGTAATGGTAAAAAACAGATATATCTCTTTTTTTAATATAAAGATAAGATCTAGCCTATCGGTTCTATTTAACTGTTCATAAAGAACCCTCCTATCTGGATTTCAAAACCCACAACCTCCCACACAAGGTGCTACTCTTTGCCACTAGATCAAAGGTTGGTTCTTGATATAATAATATATATAGATATATATATATATATATATATATATATATATATATATATATATATTATCAAGAACAACCTTTGATCTAGGGCAAAGAGTAGCACCTTGTGTGGGAGGTTGTGGGTTTGAAATCCAGATAGGAGGGTTCTTTATGAACATTAAATAGAACCGATAGGCTAGATCTTTATCTTTATATTAAAAAAAAGAGATATATTCATTTTTACCATTAAATTTATTTACATTCGAAAAATAACTTTATTGTCGAAAATCAGTCTATGATCAGAGTAATATCCCCACTGTGTGAGAAGTAGCATATTCGAAATCCGGATGAAATATTTTTTATAAAATATTTGAAATTTGAAATACAAGACCTCTATCTTTCTTAGGAAAAGAATAAAACAAACTTGGTCTAAAATTAGTTATTATAAAAAATTTTTATAGATAAAGCTCCTTTCAAATATCTATTTTTCTCTTATCAAAGCTCAAAGAGACGATCCTAATAACGTTAAACATACAAATAAAAAAAAGTTTGTTGGTGCTTTTGTTGTTGTTGTTGCAAATATAGGACTATAATTAAATAATTTATCGAGGGCCTTTGAAAATAACTCGAATTGCTTAAGAACAATGAATATGCACCACATCCCAATATTTTATAAGCAATATAATGCATGGACCACATAGATGGCGTCCATAACGTTATATTTTGATTTTAATTTATTATTAATGATTAAAATTGTCTAGTAAGTATTGTCAATGATTCTGTCTTCATAATTAAATTGTATGTAAACTAAATCAGTAATGATCGGTGAAATGATAAGCATAAAAATACATACACAATTTGACTTTAAGTTTGGGAAAAACAACAAATTCAACTAAATTTTGACATTTCAGATTGTCCCAATTATGATCCGCATTCTTATTTCGCTTTCAAAATTCAAACAGTCAATATAAACCATACAACATGATCTTCATAAAATATGCTTGTAAACTAAATTTTATATTTTTAAGAAATTTTTACTTTTAGATAGATATGGAATCACTATTTTTAATGTTACTGAATATTCTGAGAAACAATCATTTATACCTATCTAATAAATAGTGAGGCTGTGATACTATGCTAGTATATATTGATCTGCGTTATGGATTCAAATTTTTGATTTGAAAGTTCTAATAATCGATTTGAACCGTTCAACATGATCTCCATAAAATTACATTGCAACTATATTTTATATTTTTAATTTTTTACTCTTTTTAGATGGGTAGAAAATCACTTGATCTAAAAATTCTGAATATTAAAAAATAATAATTTTCTACCCATCTAAAATAGTTCTAAAAAAAATTCTAAAAAAATGTATTGAGTTTACAATAGATCATGTTGAACGGTTTGGATCGATCGTTAAGATTTGAAAAACAAAAATATTGATTCATGTATGAAACCAATCCGCCATATACATAGTACTATAGTCTCACTCCTAAAAAAATAATAAACACTTTCCAAAAAATATAAAATTTTGTTTTCTAGCACATTTAATATGAAAATAATGTTGAACTGTTCATATTATATTAATTTTAAAAAAAGAGATAAAAATACGAGACATGATTAAAATTCTCTTTTATAGTTAGCGATATTTTTCACAACGTACTTCTAGTTAAATTGGTATTGCGGCTTGGGGGCACTGAGGTCAATTTGGGTCCGATGGATTCGGGACCGTTTGATCTGCTTTAAGATTCGCACCCGCAACTTTTGCGTCTGCTTAAAAAATTGTGTACACGAATTTTAAAGCAGATCGGACGGTGCTGAAATTCATCGGACCCAAATTTAGTCAATGGACATCGGACACCAGCCTGCTCTAGAGGGCACCATAGCTCCGTACTCCTGCAGCTTAGAAATGCGCGTAGAGCTATTGCTCAAAATTTTAATAAAACTCTACGGGGCTAAAATTTATATACTTCGCCAAATTTGATAATTTTAAATATAGAACAAATATGTGAGTAATTATCAAGTTGTAACGTGAACAAGAAACTGTCAAATTAATTACACATCTGCAACGCGTATGGGAAAGACTCGCATAATTAAGTAATTCAAACGACGTAAGGCAATATTTATTTTTCTTGTTACTTCCACGCCAAATATATCCTAGCTAGCATAGTCGATATGAGTTTCCCTACTAAATGACGTGTCTAATTTGTTCCAATTCGTTGAGAATTGAGATGCCATAAGGCATGCATGTTAAACGTTTTCTGTGAACTTTTCATGTATTTCCTTATTTGCAGCTTTGGATTATTTAGGAAATCAGTTCTACACTCTTTGTGTATATACCAAGTCTTGTCCGTGTTTAATTTTAATTTTAATTAAATAAAATATAGTACTGTTAATTTATTAATTTAGGAGTTCTTCAACTTTATTATATCTAGCATGTCCTTAAATAAAGAAGAAAATAAGGATATTATTGGAAATAATAGATTTAAATGACTCATTAATTATGAATAATTACAAATAAATAATAATAATAATAATAATAATAATAATAATAATAATAATAATAATAATAATAATAATAATATGTCACAAGTTATTTCTAAAAATATATCTATTTTGATATAAAAGTTCCAAAGATATATCTTTTCCTAAATTATGTCTTAAATACAATCTAATTGTAGTATAGGTTCCTCCAGTTAAAGAAAGTAAACTATGATAACTTATCAATTCAGACTAAGACTTCCACCAAACGTTGAAATAACAAATATATTTGCCTTAGCTGCCAGGCTAAGAGGTGATTTCTTTTTTAGGCGTAAAGAGCAACAGCGCAGTATTTTGTTTTGTACGCAAGAATGGAATAATTAAAAATATAGACCACAGTATTTGATCCAACTGGTTTCCTGAAATAAAGAAAACAAGAATCAATTGAGATTCACTTTTGAGTAGTTTTGACTTTCAGCGTTTCCTCCCCTATATTCGCGGATCCAAAGTCGACCCGCCAGCCCAGCGGCCCAACACAAACTGTTCCTTCAATTTATCCATTTTTTTATTGACAAGTTCAAACGCGCGTCTGCACCACTTCTGTCCTTCTCAGCTTCATAAGTTGGAACAAAAAAGAAAAATGATCGCTTTTTTATAATAATAAATGAACGGTACAAGTTGCAATTGCTAATGAACAGAGAATACAAAGATCAGGATATTGGAAAAGTAAAATTCGGTCAAAAAGAAGTGATTACCGGCTATCTTAACTCAAAAATTATCTTAAGCTTTCCAACCCAAAAGAAGAAATTAAAAAAAGCGAAGTCAATCAAAGCAGAGTAGAACTAGGGTGCTCCTAAGCTCACCAAGCCCTTCGTGAGCGCGACTCTAAAACCTATCAAATTGACTTCAAACGACATTTCCAAACCGTTAGATGTTCAATCTATATTAAAATGTATTTGGAGACCAAATTTTACATTTTTTGGAATTTTTTTACTATTTATTAAGATGGTTTGAAAATCGTTGTTTTCCAATGGTGCAGAATTTTAATAAAAACAGCGATTTTCAAACCATCTTACTAAATAGTAAAAAAATTCCAAAAAATGTAAAATTTGGTCTCCAAGCACATTTTAATATAAATTGAACATCTAACGGTTTGAAAATGTCGTTTAAAGTCAATTTGATAGGTTTTAGAGTCGCGCTCACGGAAGGGCTTGGTGAGCTTAGGAGCACCCTAGTTCTACTCATCAAAGCAAACGCAATTACGCATTACCCATACCACTGTATCACCAGTATATTACCAAACAAGTCACCTTCTTGAGATTCTCCGGCACAATTTATGAAACAGGCTAATGCGTTTTTTTTTTAATTTAAAAAGTATATATATATATTTTTTTTTATGATGAGTTGAGAGTTTGCATAACATCGTTAAAAAGTTTCTTTTAAAAGGGCTTTTCAAGGATCAACAATTTTTCTTTTACTAAAAAACAGTCTTTGAATTAGTGAAAAATCAATGTTTTTTATGTGAAAAGTCGCATGTTCGAAATCCAAAAAGATATTTTGTGAATATTAAATAATTAAATGATTTGATCAGATGATCTCCAACTTTTACTAAAAAAAAAAAAAAAATATATGGACCGAAATTATTTCGGTATATGGTAGCTTAAAGTTTACAATATATACAAATTACTTGACTTCAAAGGAAAACAAAAACAAAATAGTTAGGAAATCCAGCAAAACATAAAAGGTTGACGACATATTAACACAACAATATAGACATTAAAAGTAATATTATTTCTCTGCACTTATTCTCAAATAATAATGTTTTATATAAAATACTTAGTACAATTTTTTTGCACTATAACAATGGCAGGACAAGTGTAAAGCGAGTCTGTCAAAAAAAAAACAAAATTAGATTCTTTAATCAATTTTAAAGAATTTTGATTTAATAAAATAATAATAAACGTAGGAGGAAAAACTAGAAAACAAAAAGGACCTAAATATATCCCGTAACAAGATTTGCTAGCCGTCCCGCTCTCCAAGTCTCCATTAATAAATTTGCTTGTGATTATCCTCAATCATGCCCCCATCCATCAACCCACGAAACACAATCATGGTAAAACACTCCTCCTTCCTATGACGCCACGATAACAACGACCCTTCACCCCTAATCCCCCCACCGCGTCCCCCACCCTCACCACCTCTCCTCATTACCGATCCACTATACTCTTTCTTCCTCTCCTAATTCCACCCCTTCCTCTCCTCTCTACTTCTTCTCTCAATTCTCAATTCATGCTTCCCAAATCTCACTCCCCACTCTCCGCTCGGTGGCGCGGCTATGTGGGTCCCATCCAAATTCAAACCACCCGCACCATTTAAAGTCAATCCGATCCCAAGCCGATGGCCGCACAGCCCGACCCGGGCCGCAGCACCGAGCAGATCGTGTCGCAGTTCCTCTCCAAGGCACTCCACGCTATCCTCGCTGCTCGGATCCCGTCCATCCATGGCCCCAACCCTCCAACTTCCAGACCCCCCCGCAAGCGGGACCGCTGGTTCCACCTGGCCCTTGGCGATCCACCTCCGGCACTGGAGCATCCTTCTGGCCTCCTCCCAAACGGCGTCATGGAACCCCTTGTAGTCGATATTCTCCTATCCCCTCGCGAGGATCCTACCATGCCAGAGGCGATCGTCGAGCGGTGGGTGGCCCAGTGCGAGGTCCCTGCTCCCTGGTCCCCACTACATTCTCCCGCTGAGAGTTCTTCCAATTCCTTCCTGGTAAAGCGAACCTACAAGAAATCTATCATTCTACTGCGTTCTATATACTCCGTTTTGCGTTTGTTGCCAGCACAACGGGTGTTCAAAATGCTTTGTGCGTCAAATCAATCGTACAATTATGACTTGACTTACCGCGTCTCTTCCTTTGCCGAGCCTTTTTCGAGGAAGGAAGAGGCTGAATTTCGGTCCCACTACTTTTCACCGGTGGAGACCCAATACGGACAGCTGGCAGTGTCGGTGCAGTACCGGCCAAGCCTGTCACAGTTCAACCTTGAGATCTCTTCTCTTTTACCCCCAATGTTAATTACTGATTATGTAGGCAGCCCGGCTGCCGACCCAATGAGAACATTTCCTGCCTCTCCTTCTGAAAGAAGTGCCACACGCTCTTCCATATCATATTCATTTAGAGGGTCCCGCGATGGTCGTCCTTCTACTTCTGCCCCTGCTTCTGCTCCCCTGTTCAACCGGCCCCACAGTTGGACCGGTGCCCCGAATGAGGGGCCCTCCCATCGAGCCCGTCCGGCACACCAACCTCCTACTGGTTCCCAGAGAAAACCCACATTCAATTTTGATGAGTTTAAATTCTCTCCACCATTTTACATGTCCCCGACACCATCACCTCCTAAGTTTAGTGGCAGTTATATGCAGTCTCCGCTACGGGCCGAGAGTGCACCTGTTAGCATACCGCAATCTGGAACGAGTAAGGTTAAAGGGCTCCGTAGCCCAAACCTGTCAGACCCGACACGCAACTTCTTGCCACCGCCTTCTCCTAGGAGTGTGACAAAAACAGAACCCTCCAGTCAGGATTCAGAGAGTAGATCTTTTCGAAAGTCTGAGGGATTAAGGATCTCTGATGCTTATTCCAATATGTATGGAACCCCTAAGGTAATTGTTATGTCATGACTTTATCTTTTGCATAATATATAGGGGTGCACAAAAAAACTCATGACTAATAACTCGTTCGGAATCAATTCGGATTCAACTCGCCAACTCGAGTCCAAACTGACTCGAGTTCATTGACTCGGTTGTCTCATGAGTTGAATCCAAGTTGCCCCCAACTCGGGTGACTCATTGACTTGGTAAACTATGTAATGTTTTGTTAGACTTTGTATTATTAGTAATTTGGTAAATTTTGTACTATTTAATTACGTATTTACCACTGTTTCATTATGTAAAGTTTTAAATTGTGTACTGTTTTGATAAATTATATACTATTTATTTTGTTAGACTTTGTTTTGGTAATTTTGAATTTGATAAACTATGTACTATCTACGAGTCGACTTGAGTAGACTCGAGTTGTTCGCGAGTTGAATCCAAGTTGGGGTTTCTGACTTGAAACTGGATTAGCAACTCGGACTCAACTCTGCTCATGAGTTCACGAGTTGAATCCAAATTGCCCTCAACTCGGCTCATGAGCAGCCCTAATAATATATATTGAGGTAGCTCAGTGCTTCTGTAGGCTCGAGAACCATGACTGTACGCTGAAAGAGCATTTGGAAAGTTTTAGAGGCAGGAGTTGTTTTTTCATTATATTAAGTTAAAGAAAAAAATAATGTGGTTGGATAAGTTAAAACATTTGAAAAATTGGATAATGCACCACTATTGGGTCTGATATATCTGATACGCACCACATGACAAATTAGATTTAAGGTTTGGTCCAACTTAATATGTAAGTCGCCGAGATGTATACTATGATTTACTTGTTATTTGGCTAGATTGCTCATTCAATTGGACTTGATTCCAAATGCATGATTTCACAGTACCGATATTCTGTGTATTGTTGTACAATTTCAACAATTTTAATCAAAAGATGGTATAGTTGTAGTTGTTATTGCTGATTCAAAATTCCATTATGGAAAAATTATTTCAGGCCTTTGATTCTTAAAGACAAGATAAACCTGATGTATCACCCATGTTTTTTTACGCATGCGCTCTTAATCTTTCTAATCCCAACTTTTGATTGGAATAACTTAAAATGGTATAGGTGCTAAAGGATGGAAAGGATGACTCTGGAAGGTTCTCATTGAGTGGGTCTCCCAGGTTTACGTTTTCCAGGAGTTCAAGCAGAATATCTGTACCTGATGATCTTGACGACCCAGATTTCTCTTATCCATTTGCTGTTGATGATGTCGATTCCTCTGATTCTCAAGCTAGGTAATTAATTGTCTAGCAACAAGTTCTATTTGTTGAGACTTGAGACTAATTAATTCTTTGTTTCTAAAGGTTGGCCACGTCCCTGTAAAAAATGCCCTCTTTTTTTACTTGCTCAGTATACCTTTTTTTAATCTGATATTTGAGCCCACTACCGAATTATGAGATAATCACCGCAATCAGATGAGCTAAGATGGTTTATTGTCGTGGTTGTTGTTATTATTGTTATTGCCATTTTAATAGTACTTGTTACTGTTATTTCATTAACTTGTCTGTTTATTCATTTTAATTCGTTTTGGCATTGTCCTTCTTCTTAGTATTTGCAATTGAAATGTTTTAGGTTAATTAGCTTAATTTATAATAAGATAAGAATGGACTCCTCCATTTTATACAACAATTGAGGTATGTATCTCCAGGATGATTCTCAGCACAGAGCATAACCGAAATTGTTCATTCTATTTTCATTCACAGCTAATGCTATTTTAACTTTTAGTACAGCTCAATGTAATAAGAAACTTTGCCTATTTCAGGCCTGTATCTTCCTTTCTGAAATAATATACAAAACACTATTCAATACCTAATTACATCTCTGAATACTCATTTTAATTTACCTATCCTTTTTGACTCATACATAGCTCCCATCCAAAATGAATAATGTTGCATTTAATTATCATTTATTATTTGGTGGCAAATCCTTTTCAAGGAACTCAGTTGCTTGGTATGGATATGCATTTGTTTAAGGAAAGAGGGGGGTCGAGTATATTCTTGTTTGGTCTCCTGCACTTAGCTGTAGTGCCACTTGGCATGGAAAATTCTTGACATGACCTGCTTAATTTTTTATTTGGACCCAATTATTTTTCAAGTTATATTAGTTCATACCCTGTTCCCATGGTATGGTCTGCCCTCGTACAGCAATAGTGTAGAGAATTAGGATTACTTTGCTTCTAAATTACTACATGACTTCTTGATAGGAGCAATGACGGGAAAGAAGCTTTGGATTTTGGCCATGCATCTTCATCCCATAAATCCCAAGATGCAGCTGTTGGTGAACTTGTGCACATGCTGAAAACAGCAGCCCCGCTTCGCGACTCCACCTACTCATCTCAGTCATCGAAATCTGAACTGCAAGAAGAAGGCCTTGGTAGCACCTCGAGCTTTTTCATGTCCCGCATGGCATCTGATGCACTAGATGAGCTGCAGAGCTATAAAAATATCAAAGAGATGCTTCTATCTCAGAGCAGAACCAAACTGCATGAATCTTTTAGAAGGAATAATTAGCTAGCCTCTTTGTTTGTGTATATAGATTTGTTCGGATAATGGCAGAATTTGTTTGTTTGTATTCTACAAACATTTGTAAACAGAGGTCGATTATTTAGGGGACACAAATACGTTCTAGTGGATCATTGAAGGGAACTAAAGTTAACAAGGTATTGTGTGGGGGAGCAGCTTGGGTCCGATGCCCATCGGACCCAAAGTGGGTTCGATGGGCTCGAAGACCGTCCGATCTGCTTTAAGATTCACGTCAGAACTTTCGCATCTGCTTTAAACGTGCGCACGAATCGTAAAGCAGATCGGACGGTCTTCGAGCCCATCGAACCCACTTTGGGTCCGATGGGCATCGGACCCAAGCTGCTCCCATTGTGTGGTGATGTAATGCTGGCAGATTGATTAGTGAATTACTGAATTGTTTCTTTCTTTATTGTTCAATTTCAGGTATAGGAGGTTTCAAATGCTTTCATCTTTTGTGTCTCCATCATACTTCTATTTTTAAAATTATAACATTTCAATTTTGTTTTTATGTGAATCAATAAGTTGAAAAATTAACGTTTAGAAATTATCCACATTAGTATGTTTTTTGCAAGCTCTTGATGACAATTAAAACAAAATTAAAATGTTATAATTTTTTACATGTGCATAGATAAAATGACGTAGATCATATCTAACGGTTTTATTTTGACTTTTAAGTTTTAAATTTTGAGTTATTAAAGTTTTTAAAAATGGAGGCATGGTGGAGGCATATAAAATAGAGGCATTTGAACCCTCAAGCATTGTTCTTCAATTTTATGTGCGTTCCGTTCTTTTCTTGTCCATCTAAGGGCATGCAATTATCCGAACTTTTTATTAATAAAGTATAAAAAAAAATATTGGCAATAGTTAATGAATTCGGCATATTTCGAAATATAAGAAAACCGCTATGATTTTATAACGTCCAACGGGTTGTTATAAACTATAACGTTCAAATTAGCGAAACCAATTAAATCCTTAGTTAACAAAAAAAAAACAAAAAAAATATGTTACTATCTATAGCGTCCGGACTCTAAATGCCCAATTGAATCATTTGAGCCGGACGCTATAGAGAGTAACGTCCAGGTTATTTTTTTTATTTTGTATTTTTTGCTGTTTTGTTAATTCAGGGTTTAATTAATTTCACTAATTTGGACATCATGGTTTATAATGTTCTTTCGAACATTATAAACCATAACGGTTTTCTTATATTTTGAAATCTGTTGAATCCAAAGGTTTAAATAGTGTTTATCGCGTCATAGAGTAGATATGGGTAACTTTTTTTGTTGTCACTTTGCTAGAGGTGTCGTCGGAACGTAACTTTTTTTATTCATTTATCATATTTCATAAAGTAGATATGGGTAAAATAATTTTTTCATAAGTAACGAGTAAGGCTATATATAAAACTAGCTAGTGCCGGTCACACGTTGTGGTGGAGATTGAAAATTTGTTTTAATTAATTTTTCAAAATGTGATTAATTTAAAGATTGATTTTATAATTATGTATTAGTCAATAATGAGAGCAATCTTAGTGTTTCATTCTAAAAATATGCCAAGATGATAACACATTTTAAAATAAATATGATGAATTTTGTAGTAGTAGAAAGGATATTGAAATGAATTAGAAAACACAAGAAATTGCTGAAAATGGAGGCAGCCAATTGGCTCAACAAATGGAGAAGAAATGAGCAGCCAAATAATAAAAAAAGAGTACGTAAGAGCGTCTACAATTCTACATCCGTGAAATCCAAAAAAAATTAAATTAAGTTGTCTTGATAATAATATAAACTAATTCATTCTTTATTTCTTAACCACTCTATTTGTGAAATTAGTTTTACTTTCTTCACTTGAGTTACGAGCCAATAAGAGAAAGAGAAAGTCTTGTAAAAATTATGTTAGTTTCTTAACCACTGCATTTGCATTTGTGTAACTATTTTTTTTTATTTTATTTTTTATAAAAATTATCTTTTCTTTTTGTCAGTTTCTTAGTTATGAAACTTTTTATTTACAAGAACATAAGATATGTCTAAATTACAATAGTCAACCAAAACAAGAAATTATTTGGAAGTAAAATAAATATAAAGGATAACTTATAAAACATGAATATTGCATTGTAAAATTGACAGAAAAAAATAGTTGCGCCTCTGTTCATTATAGCAACAGACAAAAATATTACAAAAAGAAAACTACCGTTCTTACAATGAGGTTTGAAAAGGAAACCTTTCATTTAAGCCAATCACATTTTACCAATAGCTCTCACAAAAAAAGTACATTGGGCCTAAGATTAAGTTCTTACAATGTATGGTGGATGCCCATTTTGGGCTAAGCTTAACTACCGCATATGTAGGCCCATGTCCTGTACCCACTCCTTTCAAGTACCACACTAAATGATTTTCTAGCTATTAGTGTTTGTAGTCAAGGTCGAACTTAACTGAAAGAAAATATCCCAAATCTTGGGTATGCTGGGAGACAAATTTGTTGAACCTGTGCATTTTAACTCTATAGATATTAATTATAAATTAATTTTTAATTGAGCCAATATCATAATTTTTTATAGTAGAAGCAAATAGGCACTACTTTGAAGAAATGATATAAAGCAGAGATTAATCATCATGTGCTCAATTAATCCGACAATTTGGCAATGAACTCAAATGTTAACCTTAATGGTGTTTAGGTAAAATTGTATTAAACTATAATTTGATGAGTAATTTGTTTAAATGTCCCAATTTTTGGCTATATGACCGTCGATATGATGATCAGTTGCTGGGTCTTTAAATATTTGTGGCGTTAGTTAACACATGTTGTCCATTCCTAATGATAGGTGAGATTAATAGCAGTATTCTTTGATTACATAACCAGCTATAATATTGAACTCATTGCAAAAATTAATTCTTTTAGAATAAGATGAGTGTTAAAAGTCATCAAGATATTGAAATTCCAATCTATGATCTCATACAAAAAACAATGCCTTAATTTCCCTTCTGTTTTAAACAAGGCCAAGGTCCATTTCATATTACTAAAATAAGATAATTACAACCATGTTCATCAGAGATCAGAAGATCTCTATCCAAAATATTATGTTAGCACTGAGAAATGAAACAAAAGAGAACAAGAAGACAGAATATCTAACTCCTAGTGCTTGCTAATGACCAATAATAATCTAAAACAACTAAGACTAAGCCACATAGTAAAGGGCTATGGTTAACTAGGTATAGAGACAAAAAAATTGAGTTGTTGAAGATTCTTCATATAGCATTAAGGAAGCTCAGGGGGTGCTCCAGCTTCACCACTGGTACACCACTATCTCCATGAACATGTACCGGTCCAAGGGTATAACATCTTTTATGATTGGAAACTAGTCCCCTACTTAGTTTTGGTCTTTTGGCTCATATTACCTGTCCAATATAGGAATAAAGATTTTATTAGTAAAATGATGGTTCTAGCAGTAGCAATATTACAATTAGTAAAACAAAGTTCATTTCTGTGTTTCCAGAGAGTCTAACAAACTGCACTTATTATAATGAGGAAACCAGTTTTGTCAGTAGAGGGTAGGGTATAGGCATAATCTATTATATCTTCTCATTTGTGGGATTCAAATCTGCTTCTTTTCTTAAGAAAAGGAGCACCCTCCTTTTCTTCCATCTGAATCGTTCAAAATTCATCACATGGCTTCAATTACATTTTTCTTTTAGATCAATCTAATCTATTGAAACGATTCAGATGTAATTGAAGCCGTGTGATAGATTTGAATGATTCAGATGGAAGAAAAGGAGCAGACTTGGATCCCCATTTGTGCCAATGGTGCATAATTTGCTAACTTTCCCCTAGCTAAAATCAAATTTGTTTTACAAATGAACATGTGAGAAATAAATGATCAATAGTCTCTACTTCAGAACAGAACTGACAAGATGAGTCTTCTATCCACCCTTTAGATAAAATATTGTCTTTAGTCAGAATCTTATTATATTCAATAAGCCACATGAACACTATAATTTTAGGAGAAATTGGTAAGTTCTACCACATCACAGCTCTACCAAGTTGTATATCCCTAAAATTCAGTAAGTTATAAATTAAAGGTGTTGAGAACTTTTTTGAAGATTCCTAGCTCCATTCTATTGTGTCTATGTGCCACAGTTATACAAATACAACTACAAAAATAAAATGTATAGAGAATTATGCAGGAGGATTTGACTTGTGTGCAACTCTACAATTACTCCATAGAAATGCTCTTGATACACATTCAGCATGTTATGCTTATTTAGGGTACGTTTGGATCGTGCAAGGATTAGTGCAAGAATAGCGATTTTTGAGTTAGTGATTGAGAATAGTGCTAACCCGAGTCGTTTGAGAATAGTGCTAACTTTGAACTATTCGGGTTAGTAAAAATGTTGTTTGGATTGTATAGTTGGAATAGCAATGGAGGGAATGAATAAAATATGATTAAACTAATCTAATATTTTTACATTTAATATAATTAACATTATATTACATTTAAACTAATATTTTTCAATACTAATCTAATATTTTATTTAATACTAATCGATTCTAATCTAATATTATATTTATTTAATACTAATCAAATATTTTATTTAATACTAATATAATATTTAAACTAAAATATTATATTACATTTAACATTTAAACTAATATTATATTACATTTAATATTTAAACTAATATCATATTATATTTAACAAATCTTTTATTTAAGACACATAATATTTAAAGTAATATTATATTACATTTAATATTTAAATTAATATTATATTACATTTAATTAAAGTAATACTATATTATATTTAATATTTAAACTAATATTATATTATATTATATTTAATATAATAGTTTATTTAATACTAATCTAATATTAAAGTAATATTATATTACATTTAATATTTAAACTAATATTGTATTATATTTAATCCTAATCTAATCAAATTTGATATTATATTTGCTAATGTAATATTTAAACTAATATTATATTATATGAAAATTTTAAATTAATATTTATTATATTTAATCTAACATTTTATTTAATATTAATCTAATTTAATATTATATTTATTTAATACTAATCTAATATTTTAATTAATATTATATTAAATTTATTATTTAAACTTATATTTTATTTAACACTAATCTAATTTAATATTATATTTATTTAATACTAATCAAATATTTTATTTAATACTAATTTAATATTTAAACTAACTTTAATTGAGAGGAATGAAAACTATTTTTTTATTAATATCACTAACCCCACTAGCTCTATTCTTGCTAACCCACCATTTCTTTGGGTTAGTAGAATAGAGCTATTCTTGAGCTAACCCAATTTTCTAATTGTTGTTTGGATCACCCAAGATTAAAAATAGTGGAGCTAACCCAAGAATAGAGCTATTCTTGCCCCATCCAAACGCAACCTTAATGACTAGTAATTGACAGATGTTTTTTTTAAAGATAAAGATAGAAACTTAAATTTTTTAATTTAAATATTCATAACAATCGTCTAATCAAAATTTGAATTTGTGTCTTACTGAGAATCTTGGCTGATAAAATAAAAACTTAATTTCCTAATTAACAAGTGTTACATAGAGGTGCTATCAGATCGGGTAGGGTCCGGGTACTATTATATTTGGACCTATACCCTAAAAGTGTTCGGGTCTGAATTTCGATCCATATACTTATTAGTTTCAAATCGGGTCGGGTCCGGATTCAGATACCTATCTACCCGTAGATATTTCGGATCTATTCTTTCGGTTCCGGGTAGATAGATACCCATAACTTGCTTGTGCATTATCGAGTTCGAATTCAGAGCGGGTACATGTCGCAACTCACAAGCATTTGAGAAACCCTTTATGTTTAAATATAATTATAATTTTCTAAACATCTCATATAATATATCATTATAATATAAACTAAAATCTGCTCTAAAATATTGAAGGTGAGATAATTTTAGAAAGTTAAATATTGGAGATGGTGATTTCATTCTATGGTTCAAAAAAAATCCATGAATAGAATATTAATACCAATTTGTTTCAATCAGCAAAGAGAGCGATAAATTTCAATATCCGTGCAGAAAAGCAGTTATATGGTAGACAAAGAGATTAAGAAAAGAATTAATTAGCTTTGAAAATTTATAGGCAAAAGGTGAACGTGACATTTGATTTCAATAATCTGTGCGAAAAAAACAATAAATTTTATTCAAGAAATTAAAAAAACTACAAATGATTGTATTTTCATAGTTATTAATATATGTTTTTAAATTAAATAATTATAAATAAATGATATTATCATTTTATCGGGTATTTATATGGGTATTGGGTCGGGTTCGGTTATGGGTCGGATAATTAAATCAAACCCATATTCTATCAATTACAGTAACGGTTCCGGTTCGAATATAGATTGGATATTAAATTATTGATTTTGTAATTGTACTCATAATTTAACCGGTTATATATTTTAAACCATACTCTATTCAAATTAATCGGATCAGAGTCGGTTCCGGTTTGATTCCGAATCAGATCCGAATAATCAGATAAAAGCAGCACCTCTAGTGTTACATCATAGAAAAAGAAGAATATTGATATAGATTGTGGCGTGTTTCAAACAAAGCACGATTCTCGTGTTTCGTTTCTTTAATGCAACCTATGTGATGTGTCACTTTGAATACCGGTTTCTAGAGTCAATACCTTTGTTTTTTTGCATGTTGAGTCAATAGCTTGTTACTTCGTGTGGCGGCCACACTCCCACCAACGGCGGGTCCGGATCCCTAAAGTAACTCAATTTTTGAATTTAGATCTGGACCGTTAGATTTGAATCCAAGCCAATTTGATCCGAAGTGAGCGCACGGGCCCTTTTAATTTGACGGCCCGATTCAAATTTGACAGTGCGGATCTAAACTCATAAATTTAGTTACTTTAGGAGATTCGAACTCACCAAGCTTGGAGTTCATAATATAAAACAAATATATATCGATTGTCAAAGAAAGTGCATTTCCAATAAACAATTATGATGAACATAGTTTTTGAGTCCCCGAAGAAATCAAATTTGATTTTAGAATTGGATATTTATGACTGCCGTTTGAATATCAAGTCCAACTTTCTTCCCCAGTCGAATAAATAGAAGGAACGAAAATTTCTCTTCCATCTCTATCAATTTTTAAATTATAAATTAGGGTCCCTTATAAAAGGCGCGTCTGCGATCCATGCTCGCATCTGAAACTAAAACAATCTCAAATCCTAATATATAATATTTAACAGATACAACATGGCTTTTCTTGTTTACTTAATTGTTCATGCCTTTGAGTAAAGTTGAAGGAACTCATGACCCCCCATATGAATTTCGAACTCATGACCTCCAACTTTACTCACAAAATAAAAGATAGAACTAGAATGGATGTCATGTACCTATCAATGGAGACAAAAGTGAAATATTTCATTACGATGAACACAGAATAAATCATTATAATCTACTAGAGCAAAATAATGTTAGTTAAAAACAAATTAAACAGTATGAGGTTCAGCCTGATGAACCATCGTGCAACTTATATATAGGGACCAATATATACATAATGCAAATCATAATGATTCAAAGGTAAAAGATTAGATAATCATAAGTAGTGCTCAATCTTGTGTCGAAAATGGTGATAAAAAATTATAGAATAGTATAATATATACTTCAGAAAAAAGAACTCATTAATATTAAGTAAATCATATTAATTGTTGTAGAGTGAGGCTATGGTGCTATGCATAGCACGGATTGGGTCCGTGCTACGGCTCAAAATTTGACTTTTCAAAATTCTAACGGTCGATCCGAACTGTTCAACATGATTATAAAATGAATATGTACTTGCAAACCAAATTTTACATTTTTTTGAATTTTTTTACTATTTTTCGAAAATCACTTGATCTGAACATTCTGGACCATCCAAAAACAGCCTATCTAAAAAAATAGTAAAAAAATTCGAAAAAATGTAAAATTTGGTTTGCAAGTACATATTCATTTTATAATCATATTGAACGGTTCGGATTGACCGTTAGAATTTTAAAAAGTCAAATTTTGAGCCGTAGCACGGACCCAATTGGTGCTATGCATAGCACCGTAGCCTCACTCATTGTTGTAAATCTGCATATGTGGTCAAGAATACATACTAAGAGACATTAGATTTTGTCTGATAGCTAGCTAGATAGAGAGTAGTATCTATACTTTTCCAACATATTAGCCGCAAATATATTGAAATATTGTAGTTATTCAAGTATCCATTTCTAAATAACCTCCTTCTGGTTTAATTTGGCCTATATTATTCTTTTTTTGAAAAATTTCACGGAAGCTGCAAAGTCCTGAGGGAAATCAAACTCTTGATCTTTGGGTAGCCATCAATCATAGGATTTTACTTCTAGCCAACTGTGCTATCTCCCCTTTCTCATTTTGGCCTATATTGTCAAACAGAAAAAAAATGACCGGATACAAGTATTTATGTATAGAGTGGAAAAAAACGTGTCATGTCGTGCCGTGAACAAAATATCAAGGGATGGTCATGGCACGTGAATGGTCACATCATGCCAAAACATGCCGTGACCAAACGTAACTCGCGTGACCATTTATCATAATTTAGGTTAGTTTATTCAATATTCACCATTTGATCAATATCTAATGGTCTTAATTACATGTGACTCGAGTGACGTGTTGTGCTGTGCCGTGATTAGATCTTTCACTTGCCGTGCCGTACTGTGTCAAAGTTTCAAATGATGATCACAGCACGTAAATAGTCACGACACGGGACACGCGAGTCATGACACGTAACTGACACGCATACCGTACCGTTCAGTGTCGTTCTGTGCCATAACCATACCGTGACGGTACTGGAGCCGGCTCCATCGTCCATTTTTCCACTCTATTTATGTATATAGATAGTCATATGTGATACGCAATAACTGAGTATGTAATATATGTAATAGTCAAGTTTGAAGTGTGTATTTTATGTCGATTAAAAAAAAACAGTGTTGAAGTTGAAAACATTTAATATGTGATTATTTCTGTTTCAATAAGTGCTCATCATGTAATAGTCAAGTGAGTGGTCGGTTTAATTATTCTTAATAATAGTTATTTTTTTCTTTTGTGGATATTCACAAATTATTGTACTAGTTAATTAATTCTTTATTATTATCTGCAAAATGCGTACAGTTCTTGTTCTTGCCTGGTGGGAATCTCCAGTGAAGTGGTTGTTTTTTTAGTGGAACGAGATCACCTGCCCCCCGGGGGGCAGGAAATTTCTGCCCCTAGAGTCACTGCCGGGTGGGGCCGAAATCACTTTTAACATTTAAATTTCTGCCCCTAGAGTCACCTCGGACCCACCGGCTGTGACTGTAAAGGCAGGAATTTCCTGCCCCCAGGGGGGCAGGAGATTCGGTCTCTTTTTTAGTAAAGTTGGAGATCAAGCCATCTAGCTATTTAATATCTTTGTTATTATACTAAAGAATCTTTCTCCATCTGAATTCGAACTCATGACCTCTCACATAGAGACCATTATAATTCTATCTTAAATTCATCATTAAACACACAACAGAGTTAACATCTTAATTTACAATAACTTCGAGCGTCGTGTTGGTTACCAGGACCCACATTAATTCCTTTTCCATCTATGCTTCAATTTTTCTGTTATCTTTAATTGTTTTTCTGTGTTTCCTTTGCTTTCGGTGATAGTCTGCACATTCAATTGCTCCTTTTTTTAGATGCTTGGGCTGTTATATTTATACTATAATCGTGTGTAGTCGACCATTGATTTCTTGATCTTCAAAAAAGGATGCGTGAGTGCTGATAGTATCTGCATAGCATATTATAATTCCTGTCGGTAGTGATTAGAGGTTTCACACTAGGATTTTGGCTTCTAATTAGGTTTAAAGGGAGCTCTTATCATATTGGGTCCCACCTGCGCGCAGGACCATACTGAAAATTAGATAAATATTATTGCGTTGAAGCTTCTTCATTTTCCAATTTGTTCGAATTTGGGTGTGTACAGAATCAAGCCCCGACATTTTTATTAATATCCAAAGTTAAATAGAAATTAATAAATATACCCAGCTTGACTGGGTTTTAATAAAAATATCCAAACTGGCCATTTAAAGACCGGTTTCTATTTTTTTCTCGACCGGCCATTAAATGGCTAGTCCTCAAAATATTTTTTTTAGAGACACTATGAAGAGCAAGATGCTGAAATCTAACACTAAAAATTTGAACTTTTTAAAAATATTTGTTAGTTAGATTACTATAATTAGCATATTTATACTAAAGTATGCTAAATTACTTGAAATTATGTTAAATTACACTGAATTACACAATAACGTTAAATTATACTAAATTATAATAATTTCTCTAATTATACTGAAATACGCTAAATTAGGCCGGTGCCATCTTTCATAAATCATAAAAAATAGTAAAAAAGTCCAAAAATAGTAAAAATTGGTATTCTAGAAGTTCATTATATAACCAATTTGCTGAGCTACTTAGATTGAATAATAGAAATGAAAATCTTAATCGGAAACTTCAACTCAAGTTTTGAGGTTCTTCCCTTTGTTTTTTGGCAATTCTAAATTTTAAAAATTGGCAAAGCGATCACTGACGCATGCGTATTTTCGCAATCTTTCTTAAAAGTGGTCATTTGCTGAAATCGGACACTCGAGCGCTGTTTTATGGCCGTTTAAGTTTTATCGTCGTTTTTTGCCTTTTCAGTAAAGTTGTCATACCTATTCATATGTAATTTAGCATAATTTACTGTATTTTAGCGTAATTTAACATTTAGCGTAATTTAACGTAATTTAGTGTAATTCAGCGTAATTTAACATAATTTCAAATAATTTAGCATATTTTAGTATAAAAATATCGGAATCAAGCCTAGCAACACGGACAAGAATTTATTGTCATTAAAACACTTCGGCTTCTGACTTTTTTGTTCCCTTGATATTTATAGAAATAAGAAGAATTATGTTAAATATTTATATTGCTTCTTGAGAAAGTGATACCTTTTATTAAGTAAAAGCAAGAGGCGCAAACTACAGATTTAGACTCGTCCTTTATATAATAATAAATAAAATAAATTATATATGCTTAACGAAGCAATTACTATTACTGCCATACACAATTGCCAAAAAGTCAAAAAGATGCTCTCATCTCAGACCGACATTTTTATTAATATCCAAAGTTAATTAGAAATTAATATTTATGCTCAGAATTTCTAACTTTCGCCAAAAATGTCCAACCGGCCATAAAATGACAGGTTTACTCTTTTTTTTTTTTTTTTTTTTAGAGACACTATGAAGAGCAAGATAATGAAGTCTAACACTGAAAATTTGAATTTTTTTATTTAAATTATTTGTTAGATTACTTCTTTTGACATATAATTAACATATTTATACTAAAATATGCTAAATTACTTGAAATTATGTTGAATTACGCAATATTAATTTAAATTACATTAAAGTACATTACATTATGCTAAAATACGGTAAATTACGCTAAATTACATATGAATAGGGAAGATATCTTCACTGAAAAGGCGAAAACAATGATGAAACTTCAAACGGTCATAAAACGGCGCTCGAGTGTCCGATTTCAGCAAATGACCACTTTTCGAAAAGCTTGTGAAAATACGCATGCATTAATACTCACGATGCCAGATTTCAAAATTCAGAATTGTCAAAAAATAAAGGGAAGAGCCTCAAAACTTGAGTTGAAGTTTCTGATTAAGATTTTTATTTCTATTATTCAATCTAAGTAGCTCAGTAAATTAGTTACATAATGAACTTGTAGAATATCAATTTTTACTATTTTCATAATTTTTTTACTATTTTTTATTATTCATGAAAGATGGCACAAAATCGGTCTACTTTAGCGTAATTTTGCGTAATTTAGCATAATTAGCTAATTTATTGTAATTTAGCGTAAATTAACGTAATTTAGTGTAATTCAACATAATTTATTGTAATATAGTGTAATTCAACATAATTTCAAGTAATCTAGTGTTCTTCATAGTGTCTCTAAAAAAAAAAAAATAGAGTAAACCGGTCATTTTATGACCAGTTTGGGTAGTTTTGGTGAAAGTCGGAAATTCTAAGCATAAATATTAATTTCTAATTAACTTTGGATATTAATAAAAATGTCGGCATCTCAGATGACTGCTACTTAATTTTATTTCACAAACAAGAATTTTAATTCGTATGGGGCCATATTCACGGCCACGTGAGTGATGTTTTTATAACTAATTGATGGAATGGAGACGTGCTTTACATAGTCTCTAGTGACGCATTTGTTTGTTACGCTGGTTCGTTTCGATAACCGTTCCTCAATGGTAGATATTTCGCGTGGTGGCCACGCGCCCACCTTTTTTAAAGGATTTTAAATTACCAATGTCGCATTAATTTAGTAATTCAATTCGAACTTTCGAAGTTTAATTATTCTTTTAAATAAACAAATCAATGAATTTTTGTTTTTTGAGTGGAATCAATGAAGAAAATTGCCCTTTTGTTATCAGAGTAGTCAAGAGAATAAAATATGTGATTATTCAAATGAGGACGTGACCTCGTTTCTTCCTAAAAAAAAAATGTGATTATTTTGTTACTTTTACTTTATTGATATCAAATTTCTGTTTTTCTTGAACTGGATGCATGCATAGAAAAAAAATCATAATTTTACGAGTTTGTAAGAACGTAAAATTAAATAATCAAATTTTTGTTAATCACATTTTTGTCCATTTGATTTGTATGAAATTAAATTCAAAAATCACATTAATTTTTGCGATACATTGCTTATGAAATATAAGAAGTTTATGATTTTAGTTCATCCTTTAAGCACTAGTACATGCTGATCTTTTAGCCATTAATTCGGAAATGAAAGGGTTTTAGAGCCACATGATGTGGTGTCAGGAGGGGCAGATACAAGATTTTCATCAGAGTAGGGTAAGAAATTATCGAATTGGGTTCAAACTCATTAGATTGAAACTAACTCTCAAATTTTCTAATCAAATCACCATTAGCAATCGAATTTATTTTAAATAGTTAATCAAATCACAATTAAGCTTAAATTGAAACTAACCCTCAAATTGGTAATCAAGCCTGCGTTGATGGAGGATGAGAGGAGGAGCTGCCGAGCTACGTTGAACAATCAATTGAGCGGAGGAGGATTAGAGGAGCGCTTGACGACCTGAGGTCGTGAGTGGCTGAGTAGAAATTGCGGCTGCGGAGGAGGAGGTGATGCATCGCCAAGATGAATTTACCGGCAGATCCAGGACTAAGGAATTTGTGAGCAGAGCTAGAAGAAGACAAATGAAATCGCGATAGTGAATTGCGCGAATTTTAAACAAAATGGGTTGTGCCTTACTTAATTTCTAAACAAAATAGGTTGCTCCTGAACAAAGTTTTTTTTTTTTTCCAGAGTTGAATTGGGAGTTGGGTTGAACCCAGAGTAAGGCAGAATGGTTTTAGGGTGTGCTGCATCCGCTCTTGAGTGTCAGTCCACCCCTTGTCCATAAAATTTTCAAAAATATATTTTTTTTCTATAATTTTTCGAGAAGAAATTATAAAATGCGCTTACAGTTTTAAAAAAATAAAAAAGTGATTTTCTGCCTATCTAAAAAAATAGTAAAATTTTTTCAAAAATTATAAAATTTCATCCCCGAGCATATTTTAGTATAGATATCATATTGCACGGTTCAGATCAACATATTGGACTTTGAAAATGAAGATATAAAATATGAGGTATGATGAGGTATTGGAACCCTCCTCATATATATATATATATATGAGCTATTGTACATTGCGAAGTAAAACCCCCGTTTACTTCGGGTCATATTTTGTCATTTTGAAAATCCAAACAATCGATTCGAACCGTTCAACATGTTCTAAATATTGAAATGTGCTTGGAGACTAAATTTTACATTTTTTGGAATTTTTTTACTATTTATTAAGCCACTTTGAAAATCGCTGATCCGGTGGTCCACAAAATTTTACTGTTTTTTACTGTTCACAGTGGATCAGTGATTTTCAAAGTGGCTGAATAAATAGTAAAAAAATTCCAAAAAATGTAAAATTTAGTCTCCAAACACATTTCAATATTTAGAACATGTTGAACGGTTCGGATCGGTTGTTTGGATTTTCAAAATGAAAATATGAGCGTGAAGTAAACGGGGGTTTTACTTCGCGAAGTACAATTAATAGCCCATCTCTCTCTCTCTCTCTCTCTCTATATATATATATATATATATATATATATATATATAGGACAGTGCTACGGTGCTACGCATATATAAGGGCCCTCCGTGCTACGGCTCACTTTTTGAGTTTTCAAATTCCTAACGGTCGATCCGAACCGTTCAACATGATCTCCATATGAATATGTACTTGCAAACCAAATTTTACATTTTTTAGAATTTTTTTACTATTTATTAAGCCACTTTGAAAAAACACTAATTTGTACACAACAGTAAAATCTAGACCATTTGATCAGCGATTTTCAAAGTGGCTTAATAAATAGTAAAAAAATTCTAAACAATGTAAAATTTGGTTTGCAAGTACATATTCATATGGAGATCATGTTGAATGGTTCGGATCGACCGTTACGATTTTGAAAACTCAAAAAGTGAGCCGTAGCACGGAGGGACCCTTATATATGCGTAGCATATTAGCCAGATTCTATATATATATATATATATATATATATATATATATATATATATATATATATATATATATATATATATATATTCTAACTCCGTCTCTGAAAAAAAATTGTTCTGACAACTTAGACATGAAGCCATGCTCTAGGAGGAATATTGTAATTTTGACTTACAACTTCTAAAATTATTAAAAAGAAACTGAAAACTTCTGAATAAGGCAGCATAATAAAAACCTAAAATACAAAACAACATAATACATATATGTGAAATCTGTGCTTGGAATGGTCAAGACATCTACTTTTTCAAGATCTTAAAAAAATTCATTGTTGCAAGTTATTCTGCTTGTCTGGAAATTTTTCATCGAATTATTTTATTTCTTAATTTATAAATCGAATTATCGATCAAGAATATTGGGCCGCAGTAAAATATTGATTCAACCATGCATGTTAAGTAGGAGTAAAAAAGGTGTGGATAATATCTGATCTGTATTTGATCCGTATTTGAAAAATTAGATGTGGATGTCCGATATCCGAATATCCGTGTGGATATGAATACTTATATGATTTTACGTTTTAGTTATCCGTATCTAAATAGTAGATGTATACCATATAATTTAATATATATTATGAACAAATCATATTATTCACCATTATAATTAAATAAATATTGTGAACATTAGTATTTTTTTATAATATTAATTTTTTTTAATAAATATCTGATCCGATCCGATCTGATCCGTATTTATATATGCATCTATCTAATATTTAATCTGTATCCGTATCCGAAAAATTAAAAAAGAATATAGATGGTTTTACCACTATCCGCACCGTATCCACTCCGTTTTCACCTCTAAATTAATGTTAGGGGGGTAAAAGTTCAGCTTCAAGATAATCTCAGAAAAAATAATGTAAAAAGGTGCCACAAATACGTGCTATTAGTCCGTTATCCTCTGAGATATCTCAAAATTTCAATTTATTTAAAATCAGATTAAATTTGTTTTGATGTCTATTCAGAATGCTGAATTAGTATTATTTTGTTTTGATATTCGTGCATAAAAAAATTTGAACGATCTGAATTTTTCACATATTAACTCATAGTTTGAGATACCTTAGATGATTTGAATTCGGTGTCACGGGAACCCAATATTGTCTTTTTTGCAACTTTTGACACAGAAAAAGAAAAATAAAGCCAGATATAATGTAATTTTTAATTGCCCATCCAGCCCTTTCCAGACGACATATATAAAAAATCAATTAAAAAATTTCTTTTTGGGTGGTAATATTAAATATTCTGGAAATACGTACAGCACACCACCTGCTCCTTAGTCCTTACACACCTTAATTTAAAAGATAAATTATAAATTTTTAATAGTAAAAGTACTACCAATATACCCCTACCCCACTAATTTCCTCCCTAAGCTCAAACCTCAAAATCGAATTTGTTGTCGATTTGCTCGAGTCACATGGGAAACCCAAAAGAAAATAAAATCCGAAGCAACCATCCTCCTGTAATTTCTTTATTTAATTTTTGAAGAAAATTGCCTGGTCCAGTCAAAATACAGAGTCCATAAATACCGGACCATTAGGCGTGTGCCTTCCATACTCCCAAATCTCTCTCCCCTCAGATTGCTTCATTTCCTTCTTAAGTAATCTAAGATCTATCACTAGAGACAACAACTATGTCATTTCGTATGAACTCTGTTGTCCCCACAACAACCCGATCACCAGAAATTTCCGAAATCCCGACGCCCCCCAACCAAAACAAAGACCTTGAACTCGGCAAATCTGATGACACCATTGACTACATGCAACGGGCCCAGTGGCTCCGTGCCTCTGTCCTAGGGGCCAACGACGGGCTTGTATCCGTCGCTTCCCTGATGATTGGTGTTGGTGCAGCCAGCTCGGCTGACAAGGCTATGCTGGTATCTGGACTGGCTGGTCTAGTAGCTGGTGCATGTAGCATGGCCATCGGTGAATTTGTGTCGGTTTATGCTCAGTATGACATAGAAAAGACTCTAATCAAGCAAGGTGAAGCGACAGATGGAGAAGAAAATAAGGAACCATTAGCAAATCCGTTGCTCGCTGCTGGTGCATCAGCTTTAGCATTTTCAATTGGCGGGCTGCTACCGTTGCTTGCCGGGGCGTTTATCAAATCTTGGGGAGTGAGGCTGGGTGTTGTTTGTGGCGTGAGTAGTCTTGCACTGGTTGCCTTCGGTGCAATTGGTGCACTTCTCGGTGGTGCCAAGCCGTATAACGGTGTGCTTAGGGTTTTGATCGGAGGATGGCTGGCTATGCTGGTTACTTATGGGACTCTTAAAGTGTTCAGTTTACTTTTCCATGTGAACATTTCCTCATCTGGTTAAAGCGACTATAAATTAATAAATCTTTAACGGCTATAAGTGCCTAGTTGTGTTGCAAGGCAAGCCTACGTATTATTTATGTTAGTTATATATAGCGCTGTCTATCTTCCCTGTTTTTTTTTTCTTGGTAATAATATATTTGGCAGGAGTTCCTAATATTCCCCTTAAGTGTAGTATCATGTCATTAGCGTATGTAATAATATCTTGACGGTGGTTAATTCCATGTTGATTTAATATATAATCCTTGATTTTTTTTTCTTGTAATTTATTTTCAGTCACCTAGCTGGGGGAGATTATTTTTTCCAGTACTTTTTTTTGGTATTCAAGCAGTGTAGCTTTCATGCATGTGATCACCTGGTTTCAGTAAACAGTTTTCAGCATAGGGAAAGAGGCTATTTTGAACTTCCTTGAGACTATACCTCGGTGAAATCAAGGAATCCGTTTAATAATAATTCTATGAAAAGCAGTTATATATCCAGAGGATACCACAACAAAATTATAAATAAACTCAAAATCTTTATTGATTGGAACTTGGTATCACATAGTAAAAAGAGCTTTTTGATAAGTAGTAAAAGCAAATTTGTCTAGCTACAATTAAAATGGGGAAATTGCTAATATGCTACGCGTAGCATAGAAGGCCTCCGTGCTACGGCTCAATATATATTTGAGTTTTCAAAATCCTAACGGTCGATCGGAACCGTTCAACAAGATCTCCATATAAATATGTACTTGCAAACCAAATTTTACATTTTTTAGAACTTTTTTACTATTTTTTAGATAGATAGAAAATCACTTGATCTAAAAATCTATACCATTCAGATCAAGTGTTTTTCTACACTATCTAAAAAAATAATAAAAAAAAATTCAAAAAAATGTAAAATTTGGTTTGCATGTACATATTCATATGGAGATCATATTGAACGGTTCGGATCGACCGTTAGGATTTTGAAAACTCAGATATTGAGCCGTAGCACGGAAGCCCTCTATGCTACGCGTAGTACCGTAGGCAACTCCATTAAACTAGATAAATTTTTCCCTGGAGATGCAACCTCCTCTGGAATATTTTCACCAGGTTCCTAATTATTGATATTTACCTTCAAATTTCTCAATTTCTTTTGCAGGAATTAGCTAATAAACTAATTAATTATCGTGACAATATTGATAGAATTGATTTTTAGAGTCCTCAATTCTAATAAAAATAATATACAAACGTACCGTTAATGGGCCGGCCGCTTCTATTTAGTATAACTTGTTGTACTTGATACAATAAACAAATATCCTTTATACTTGAAGAATTTGAAAAATATTTTAAAATGCCCTTTTGAATTCTAAATCCCCACCTGTTGCAGCTTGCATGCTTGAACATGTAGTCAAGACGCCCTAAAAAACATAAACCAAAGCTAATAATTTTAAAGTAGCTTTTTAAGTTCTTACATGCATGATATTTGCATACCTTTTTTTTTTCAAGTTTTAATTAAAACTCAACCTTTAATCCTATGTTATAAGGGTATATATATGGTTCGCATATACAGATCCTCTTAATATATTGATACATAATACAGTTGTCAATATATATATCTATATCTATATCTATATATATATGTGTGTCATCAGACAATTAATATATATAGTTCCCTATAGAAGCCAGCATCAGCGAGGGAAGATATACCAAATAAATTTTAATTTCCTAACAGTAACAAGTTCCTATTAGCATGTTAAGTACTGTATTAACTATTTAGGTTTAAAATAATTTTGTCTGAATGTAAAATTGTATATGCATGCATGCCCCTAGCGTTATAATGCACCCGTAAACTCGATATAATATATATTTTATTATATATCCATCATTTGATATATTTATCACCAAAAAGAAAAAATGATCTACCTATGCAGTTTGTTCATGCTGAAATCGAGCATATATACATGCACGGCATGCCTTAAGAGGATACATCTTAATTAACATATCAGCCTCTTCCTAAATTACTCTATTACACATGCCCTAGATCTCATGAATTAGTTCACAATGTTCATTTACTAGTGGAGAGTGCAATCTAATGCTGGAATTAATTTTATTTGTTCTAATGCAGCTGGTGATCGATATCTTCGGTTGTTGAGGATTAAACAAAATAATTTCCTGCAAGTATATTTTAAAGGAAATAGGTAGCACTGCTAAACATATATATCCCCCAAAATAAAATGTCATGAAAAAAGAGGTTTCAACATTATTCCTTAGATTTCATTAGGTGACATGATATATCGTACTTTCCACGTTTTGTCAATATGAAAGCATCTTCACTTTACTAGTTGTATAAGAAAAAATTTAAGGTTAATTAGTAATTACTAAGTGAAACCACAATTTCGCAAGGGATAGGGGATCAATGATTCTTAGTTTGACGTGTTTTTTCTGGGCCGGCTGGGTATGATTAGATACTCGAATAAGAAAACCTGGGGCCTGGCCCACTAAACCACTTTATATAACTTTTCTGGATATTTGAAAAATTGCAACCTTATAGATAGCAAAAAAATTAACTCTTCCGAATTGCATTATTATAGCAATATTTCAAATAAGTTTTAGAAATAGACATCTAGCCATATATTTCTTAATTTATTAAACATGGTACTTGGCATCCTATTATCTCATATAAACAGTTTGCTCAGCTTAAATTTGTTGTTTAGTTTTTACCATATTTGAATTGATTCGATAAAAATATATTCAAAATTGTGAAAATAAATATTTTTTTATGTCATTCCTCATTAAATGTTGAGAGGAGCTATATTGAGCACATCAAGTGTAATTTTAAGAGTTGAGAGAAAATTTTTCTTTCTTAAGACCTATTCTACTCTTCTACTCTCTCTCCTTTATATGTTACAATGAATTATGTCATAATTAATACAAAAGTTAATTAATAAAGAAAAAAAAATTAACAAAGGAAGGTACTTCCGACCAAAAAAAATTGTTATTATGGGAACAACCAGTGCTTTGTGCTCGGCAACTCTCTCTCCCTCTCTGTGTTTTGTTTGCATTGAAATGTACAAGAATGTTCTTCTTGAATAGAGGTAACGCGGTGGAGGTATGGCATTCTTTTAACCTGGATTGACGACTGGTACAACTGGCGTTCTACATTGTATCACATCGTACCAGAATCTGGTAGTGCTTAGAATTTGTAATGCTCTTGTTATATTTTGTATTTATTCATGACCAATTTTATGAATAATCTAAATTGCTTGATTAGAGATACAATTGGATGAGGGATTGCTTTTTCTTATGAGCATCTCGGACTTGAATTTCATTTATTTTCCTTTTTGCCTGGGTGATGTGTGAATGTTGAAGCAAATTTATCAGAAAGACATAAATCATGCTTCAGTACCTATGATTGAATATTGCTTAATTAGCTGAAGATAAGATCTTAATTCAATCCCTTAAAATTAAGAACTGTTTTACACCTAACCGTATAGTTTCTGGTTCCTTTAAGAGTTGAAAAGTCAGTGATTGGTATTCTCTTTTTTTTTTTTGATAAATCAGTGCTTGGTATTCTCAAATGTACAATATGTGGTAGTAAATTGTTTGATAAATTTTACTGCCTTTGTATCCCAGTAAAATTTGCCTCTTACTCTAGAAGTAACAATTGCTTACTTCAAAGAGAAAACAAAAACAATGAGGATTTGGAAACTATGCAATTCTTTCAACCAATTTTGCATCTCAGTGTGAATCTTCACCAAAAGAAAATTTAGAAAATAACTAATGACAAAGTTTAGCTTGAATGGACTCCTTGCTTGAGAATTTTAAGCGCAGTATTATTACAGTGCCATTCTTTTTTTGAAGGTTGTCGGCAAAGTGCCGATCAACAGAGACTGTGCCATTCTTAGAGAATAATTAAGTTTTCTAAAAGAATGCATGCCATATATTGCCATACGTCTCCACCGCATGCGGGCAAAGGAAGAAGGGAACTTTGTGATTTTGTCACAGCTTTTCGTTCCTTTATTACTTATTAGTTATTTTAAATTGCATTTTCTTTATTAATTCTTTTATTTAATTGGGTCAGAGATAAAAGTGGAAGGATAAAATCAGATTTTAGAAAAAAAAAAATCCTCTTTGCTCTCATAATTAGAATAGATGCGCTCAATATAGCACCTTCCTAGTGTTTGTGTTTTGGATAATATGATATATATATCTTAATTAATATATTAGTGTATTAGATATTATATTACAATTTTGGAAATTATATCATGTTACAATATTAATAATTATCTTAAAGATATGCTATTGGCAATTTGATTGTTTTTAAAATTGGAAAAACATGTTTACAAAATATATTACTGTATTAATTAATTTATTAGCTTCTTAATAATTCTAAATTGCTAACAAATAATTCAGCCCCGGCCATGTATATATGGCTAAATAGTAAATACTAGAACCTGGATGGACCAATTCACATTCCCGCATTTCAGTTAAGCCTGTATTTTTTTTTTTTATCCTTGTTTAGAGCATCTCCAACCCAGCAATCCGTAAAAAATTAAAAACAGGTGTAAAACACTATTTAAAAATTAAGTTCATTTTAGTTTCTTAACCCCTCTATCTCAGAAATTGAGTCATAGCCAATAGGAAAGAGAACAAAGGAGTCAAAGCCAATAGGAAAGAAAGAGAGTACCAATATGTCCAAAAGAAATCGTTTGCTTTAAAAGCAAATTTGTTTTTTTTTTTAAATTGGCCTACAACCCAACAATTATATTAGCAATTGACACATCAGATTAGTAATTTAAAGAAATTACCATTGTAGATGCTCTTAGTTGTTTTCTTCTGTTTTTTTGTTTTTGTTTTTTAGTTGACTTATCGTGACAATTAATAGAACTATCATTAATTCATAATTAATTGAATCATCGGTTAAAGCTTTGGTTATTCCATCATATTTTGATTAATTTCTAACCATTAAGATATGTGTAAATTCTGATTTAAAAAAAAACATGTGTTAATTTATTCTTGCTATATATCGAAACGCGTATGTTATGTACGTATAATTAGATTTACTTCTACATATTATTGTTAGCGTCATATATAAACCCAACGAATTATTATATCTTATTGATCAGGCAGGGATATTTTTCTTTTTTTAAGATTAGTGCCTTTAAGTGTCAACTAACAATTTCATTGATAAAAAAAACGAACTTACAACGAGTCAAATGACTCTAAATCTAAATCCACTCTTTTATTCTCACAAAATCTTCCAAACTACTCTAAATAACTCTAATCTCACTTATATACACTCATAATTACCCTATTACCTTTCCCTATCGCTCTATATGACCGGATCCTATTTTTCGACCCCTGCCGCGCTCCGACGACTGGATCTACTCACCCGCGCTCCGATTGAGATGGCGTAGAGACTCAACGCTCCGAACTCCGACGATACCACACTCTCTACTCCGGTTCCTCCCCTCTCTCATTCTCCTCTCCTCTCAAGGTAGAGACGAGAGAGAGGAGGCGCTTTGTCGAACGAGAAACCTAGAAGAGGTGACAGAGAAATGATTGAAGGTAGAAATGTGTTGGAGGAGGAAAAGAGGCAGCCGCCTAGGGTTTGAATCGCCTAGGAATGGTTTTGTATAGTTACTTTCCAGGCAGGGATATTTTTCTCCGTCTATATCGAGTATTCAAATTTTTTAAAAATTTGACAAGATTATATTTAATTTCTAAATGTTTGCTAATAGCCAAATACAAAATAGATGTTATGTTAATTTTTGTAAAGCAAAAATATAAAAATTATTCCTTTAAAAATTCAAGATACACATATACAAAAATTTGATATTAGCTCTAGAAGACATCTCGAAATTTGAGCGGCCATTAATGAGATCATATATCTTATATAGCGATCGATGTGAAACAAAAGGACCCGTATTTAGATTCCGTGTCTCCATATACTCTGCATATATATCAGACGACAGGATCTCTCGTTCTGTACCGGCCACATGATATATATTTAGCGTTCTTACGACATGGATTAGCTAACAGAGCTCTCGTCATTGTCGTCAACAATGCTTCTTTACTCGTGTATCTTTCTATGAAAAGAATATCAAATATCCCATGCTCCTTAACCCGTTTATCTTTGTATGAAAAGAACATCGTCCCAAATAAACCAAGAGGAGAACAAATTGCTTAATTTTTTTTGGATAAAAGGTCTAAGCCCCGTTTCATTGCAGAAACTTTAAGTTACAGAATAGCGGTTCTCAGGTATATCTCACAGCCCAAATTGCTTAATTATATTCAAGAAAATTAGTAGTTGCAGTTGTTGGACGTTGGTACTGTGGTACTTGCCGTGTCAAATGCGCCTTCTTTCAGTCTTTTCAAAGTGACCTTTCTCGTGTAGGCCACTTGCTATTTCTATAAGTTAATGGGACTAACTAACTCATATTAGTAGGAAAAATGGCACGACGGAGTCGGCTCCGTTACGGAACAGCACAATACGTGTCGTGTACTGTGACTATCTTTTGCAAAATTTGTCTGACACGACACGTCATGCGAAAGATCTAATTACGGCACAATACGTGGTCACACGAGTCACGTCTAATTAGAACCGTTAAATCTTAATAAAATGGTGAATCTTGAATAAACTAACTTAAATTACGATAAAATAGTCACAGCGCGTTTAGGCACGGCGTGACTCATGTGGCGTAAGCATTCACATGACGCAACCATCTCTCAATATTTTAGTCACGGTAAGGTACAACACGTGAAAAATTGACTTGATCACAACACAGTACAACACGAGATAAAAATCACAGCATATTAGTCACATCACAGCACAACATGGCACATTTTTTTCCACTCTAGCTCGGCATGACCTTTTTAATTTTTATCTCTTTCCCGTACCGACTAGCGTGGTAGCCACGCGCCTCCCATTGTTTTTATACCACAAGGCTACCTAACGCGCTGGCCTCTTTGTCATGTTGTAGCACTTTTCCATGGTGGACACACGCCAGTGCTTAAAATAATAAGCCTTTAATGGTGGGATTGGTTGGATCCATTGAATTAAGTCACTTTCCACAATCCGCTAAGGACTATAAAGTATTGTATGTTTGACTAATGAATGGGTCTTATGAGACCTAATTAACATCATATATAGTGTGTCAAGTGAGTTGTGTTGCATTAGGTAAGTAGACCAGCTTGATTATCTCTTATAAATTAGAGGCCGCACCATGGATTGAGTCATCAGCTGGACTCCCCTCTCTTTTCCTCTCCTTATCAGCACAAACAAGAGAGAAGTTCAGAAATTTAAGGTAAGTGTTTTAGACAATAGTTTAGCGCATTCTCCAGTTATAATATGTTAACCTTTCAAACACATTTTCAAATCAAGTAGCCATGCCCCCCCCCCCCACAAATAATAAAATCATGAACATTGTGTTTTTGTTTTCTTTTTTGTAAACCAGAACAAGATCAAGCTTCTCAGCTCTAATTGAGTTTTATCAATAATATTAAGATTACTTTTTTTGTTTACATCTAACAGGATAACATGCAGCGAGGGGGACAGAATAGAATGCTAAGTTTCTCGCAAAATCCCTTGTCTAACAATGATACATATGGTGTTGAACAGGGATGGTGTTACGGTCTGGGTAGTTCTTCGAACGGCCATAGACTTCCTTCAAAGTCACACTGTAGAAGCCATGATAAAGAGCATAGAGTGGCACAGAGAAGCCTAACTAAGGTGAGAAAAGAATGGATGAAGGTTAAAGAGGAGATGGGTTATGCAAAATTGTGTGGGGAACATTTGAGTGAGGTGTTAGTCGAGACGGATAAGAAAATAGAAGCTATGTTGGCCGAGCTTGATCAGACGGATAAATATGTGCAGGATTTGATTGCTCAAAATGAGGAACAAGGGTATTGCTAAGAGAAAGAGTACAGTGATGGTTTCTGGTAGTAATTAATTAATTTCGAGTAAGAGAACGGAATAATTACAGGATGATCTAGATTAGGATAGAGATGTATGGTTTTAGACTTTTAGGTACATTTTTTTTTCTTTTGTTGAATCATTTTATGTATTTATGATGTATAGTTTACTCAGTTTCAATTATTCGTCAGGTTTATAGTTCTAGAACTACAGATTTCCATCCATTAATTAATTACTTCTTTTCTGTCCAGAGAGATTGGGAAGGGATCTAATGGTAGTTCTAAGGTACAACTGACAAATCTGTAAAACTTAATTGCTAATAACTTACCGTTTATTTAATCGGTAAATTAATTAAGGCGGCTACACACGAGAACCCAATTGATGATACAGAAACTTTTAATCAATTGTAAAAACTTTAAAGTCAAAAACTAGTTCCCCTTAATATTTATAAAATAAAGCATCTGTATTGTAAAACAACTGTCCAATACAATAATAAAAAATAGCTGTCATATATGAAAGTCAACAAATACAGGATACAATGGGACGTGCAATCTGGCAATGTGCCCATGGTTTTCTTCAAGTTTATTTAAACAAAAAATATTTGTGACGTAAACACGGACCTAATTAACCCATAATTTATTTTGTCGGTTTTTTATGATGTTGAAATGATCCTAATCCAAGTTAACATGAGCTGGATCAATGAACTTGGGCCATTAATTTGTTTGATGCAACTACATCACTGCAAATTGACTAGAGAAATTAATTACCTAATTGTTCTATTCAAGCAAGCATCTAACAATTAACTAACACATGGCTTGTGTTGCTCACACTTATATTTGCTTCTTAATTTCTGTGTTCGTACTTGTTGAAGGATGAAAGAAAGAGAACAAGAAACATAATTTCAAACTATAGAAATATGTGCATTATTAGATTGAATCCAGTCAAAATAGAAGGATATCTATCTCATAGATTAATTCGGAATGGTCTGAGTAATCAAAATGTTTTGTCCGTCCGATCTACATCTAATGTTTTTCTGGCAATCTTTGTTTCTTACCTTCGACACATGTCACTGTTTTCTCAACACCTGTCTAACGTTCCGACTTTTTTTTTCACCTTCTCTCGAAAGGTGTCTCTTCTCTCTGAAAATTTCTTCGTTCTCTCCAACTTTCTTTTCTTCTCTCTCCGTATCCTCCTCTCTTCTCTCTGAAAATTTCTCCATAGCCCCTGACTCAAAACCCTCTCCCTCCCTCCACGTCCCTCTCTTTTCTCTTCCGAAGTACCGCTATCTCTTCTTCTCTCTTTTTATGTGGTACGCACGAACCTCTGGAGCCCAATCGGATCCACTCTAGCGAGTCTTCCTCTTCATCCCCTCCTTCCAACGACATAACCACCGGATCGGCACCTCCTATACTGCCACGTGTTCGGTTGCATCATCGGCATTGTCTGAATGTCTCTCCTGCGTCATCTCATGCTCTATTTAAGGAATACTTTGTGTCTATATTTGTGGTTTCCATGGTGGTGAACTATAACAAAAAACGTTCAAAGGAACCTGCACAAAGAGCACTTAACGAATTGATCCCCTTCCGAAATTTGGTACATTTCCGAGACGGAAAGGGATGATGATAGAGGTTCAAACGGATTGAACACGAAACGGATTAAATTAATTTTCACATTAGAAAATAAAATAACATAAAACACAAGTACAATTTAGATATGTGATCATTAAGGTGAACAAAATAACTTTTCATGTTAAACTTGTTATGTAATTACAAAATATATATTTTGTTAACAAAAAATAATCACCAATATAAATATATTTTTAATCAAAAGATACTAACAAAAAATATTTTTCTCTAAATATAGATGATTCTAAAACAAAAAATATTCGAAAGATTAAAAAAATACATATATATACGGATATTTATCTGTATCCATACAAACAGATATCTAAAAATTAAAAATAAAATAAAATACAGATATGAATAATCATTAGTATTTGTATTCGTATATGCTTTCGGAATTGAAACCGTATTATATCCGCATATTTCATATACGTATCTGCACAAACTATTCGTATTTGAATTTAATATGCATGGATCCGAATAAAGAGGCATTCAGTATGCACTTCTGTTTTCCCTCTAATATAAGCTATGAACATGGTGGTTTCCAGTCTAAGGGCTTTGAAAAAAAAGCTTGGTGGTTTCAAGACCCAATAACCTTCCGGGTTTTAAACGGCCCATTATGCGAGCTTTCAGATGTAATTCAACAATATATAATATCGGTTTAGGGGCTGAGACGGCCTGGATTGACAAAAATCAAATTATATTCAGGCCATACAATAAAAAATAAGACCGAAATTTTTATTGTTGCCGCTCGCTAAAAATCAAATTAAATGAATACCACTGCTGGACTACCACACCCGCTAACCCAGTTCGCGCACCGAACTGGCCGGTGCGCGGACTAAGTTGGCGCACCAGGTGGTGCGCGGACTGAGTTAGCGCACCAACCTTTTCACCGTATTTGATGTCTATTTTTTGCAACCCAGTGTCCCAGTCCGCGTACCGGCCAGTTTGGTGCGTGAACTGAGTTAGCGGGGGTGGTAGTATTGAATAAAGCCCGCTGGGGATGGTAATGAATTAATTCCGATTTTTAGTGGTAACAATAAAAATTTCGGCTGTTGGAGATGCACAACTGCCCTATGACTTTTGAGGTGTCAATGTTGAAGATGTTTAGCATAGCCATGTGTAATTAAATTTGCAAACCTTACCCACAGCTTTCTCTTCGTGTCACCATTAATTTTTTGCTTAAAACCCAAACGGCTCTTAAGCCATTTATGGAATTATTTCAGAGTTCAGACGGCTAATATAGCCTTGTATTATTATAAATATCCACTGTACGTATGTAGATTGTAAACTATGATCCTAATCAATAAACAGTAAATAATAAATTAATTCACTAAATTTATTACAGACTCTCTGGTAACGTACCATTGTAAGATAATCCAAGAAAAAAAATACATCATGTGTGAACAAATTTGAAGATGAGAAGAGTTCATAGGCCTTCATCTTTTACTATACTTTAATTTTTCAAAATTTCATAATTCAACTTTAATACTCCAATATTTAAATAAAGCCTTTAAATGTAATTTATTTCAAAATAATTACACATAAAAAGTAATGATCTTTTAACATCATTTTAGTTGGAATAAAAAAAAATGTAAGAATTCACTCATATAAATATTGATATTTTAAGTTCTTGACTTCTATCAAACTAAGTAGAAATATCACTGATTTATATTTTATAGTGAATGCCTGGAAAATAATAAAATTTAAATTACCCTTTTTATATCTACAAAATAATAATATTTAAATTGTTGTACTGATTTATAGTGAATGCCTGGAAAATAAAGATATTTGATCTCCTCCTTTTAAGACATGCATCTGGTGCGTGTTAAATGTTTGTTTCACAACCAAAATCTACAAAGCAATATCATATACATCTCAAACTACTTTCTTCCTTTCCTAGCTTAGAACTTTCATGTTTAAATACAGGCTAATAATGCTACATCAAACATTCATAGAGTACAATTGAAGCAAAAGAAACAGAACACACCCTACACCATAAAACAGAATAACACATTAGCTAATTATAAGTTTATAACAGAGGCCCTTCAAACTTCTTCACGTTACTCAAGTTGAGCCAGGCCCGATCAATGCGAGAAGCGCCAGAGCATTGCTGGTTCGCTGCATAGCATCCATAACCTTCCTTTTCAACCGCTTTGCGGTCTTACCACCAGTAAATCCACTCATGCATGTATTCTCATCGGTCATGGCCGCGCTAACCCACGTCTTTATGTTGTCCATCTCCATCCAGTTTCCTGCTAACTTACTTTCTTTTAAAGTAACCATTGCATCCAACGACTTCTGTAATACCCTGACACAATCTCCCATTGTGGGTACGCAGTCGCGAACAGCAAATGTCTCCGATGGAGTCAAGACACCGTTGGATGAGAGTCGAGTTACAAGACTCGACGCTGACCGAGCGGCATCTAGGCTGACCGAGACCGCAGCCCGGGCCAGGTTGATGGTGCTGTTGCTTATGGTGATTTTGTAGGGAGAAAGGGAGAAAACACATACCCGAGTGTATGTCGTTTTAGCGCACATACTGTTTAAGAAATTTAAGGTGCCAGGCGGGTTGTTAGAGGCGCGCAGTCTTGCTGCCTCTATTTGTCCACACAAAACAACCGTTAACAGAAGAGCGAAAATGGGGGTATTAGAGAATTTCAGGAATTTCATCTCTCTCTAATGGGGTCTACATAGGATACATTTACTTGGCTTTATATATAGATGCAATTAGGCTTGTTTTCATTTGATCTTAATTTCTTAGAAAGGTTAATTGTAGTCTTCTGGACCGACACTCTACTGGAAGTGCATGCTATATATATATAAATGCGTGCATGGAGTGCCTGTATTGCAAGACTTGACTGTCATTAGCGTGTTTGTCACTGTTCCCTCGTTAAATTCTCTCCACTATATAATTAAAATCAAGTGATTTCAAATTAATCAATATAAAATTAAACGGTTCAGATGGAATTGAGTAAGATTGAATGGTTTGATTTCGAATAGAGGAAGCTTCTGGGAAAGTTGTTTGGTTGACCTTCGTCAAATTAAAGGATGGAGGTACGTACGTACCACGTAGACGATGAGCATGAGCTCTGAGTACGAGAAGATGAACTTTAGCTCAATTATCGGTGAATTATTAGTTGGCGCATTAGGAGATCATCAATATTAGAGCCTTAATTTGCCTATCTATATGTATATGGACATGCATGGTGTCTCTAGGGAGACGAGATCGAATTGAAATGAAAAAAATAAGAGGTACCAGCGCGTATCAGAAAATGACGCGCTTCTGGACACGTCGACTGCAATTGTGCAAAGGCCGCAACCTAAGCTAGCTTCGCAAAAGTTCCTTTTCATCGAGAGGCTGGCAGGCTGCTGATAGATGACTAGAAATGTCCAAAAGAGTGAAGAGATATATGATTGACCAACTGCGCACCAATTTCCACACAAGGACAGAATAATTTGTGATTATTATTATTATTATTATTATCAAAGATGGGACGTAGAAAATTGAGATTGAATGGCTGATATAATTTAGTGTGGTATAATTTTATTTTATAAAAAAATAGAAATATATTGATATATGAAAAAATTATAAAGTTTAATGGATAAAATTATAAATTTTTAATTTATAGAGATGCTTAGCCTTTTTTTTTACCACTTATATCTGTCACTGATTATGATGATGATGATGATGATGGTGATCACTGCACGATGATGAGGATGATGAAAGTAACAATAACAAAATAATAAAGATCACAATAATTTAAATATAAATTGTGAGTTCCATTAAAACATATATTGAAGGATATATAAATAGCTTATTTTACCTGTAGAGGTGACATAAATTATGCGTAAATCATTCATACTTGACAATATAAATGAAATAGCTAGAGGACTTATCTTCATTATGTTCTAAAATATGTAGCTTGATGATTTCTGGCTAGAAAAAAATTTGAATTTTGGCCTTCACTACTAAGTTTAAGAAACGAATCACTTGATCACATGTCTAAATATTATTAGCCTTCAATTGATCTTGGGATATATAGAAGGAAGAATGCTTTGATTAAAATATTACAACGGGACAGTAAACTATATACATGCATAGAAATTGTTGTTGGTTGTTCAATTTCTTTTTATGACATTTTTTATTAAATAGAAAAACCTCACATGTTCCATATATAATTGTGTTCAGAATATGGTTATTAGAGTCCTTTGCCGCACGCGGCTATAAAGATGTTTATTGAACAAATTCGTTAATTAATTATTTGGATCGATACTCACAAGAAAAACGTGCATTTAAAAAAAAAAATCTTGTTTGAATTTTTATTAAAAACAATAGACGTCTATTTATAAGAATTATACTTTGTCTTCACAACATGTTTCAAAATACAAGTATGATACATCTTTTTCCTAAAAAATTCCCCTAAAACCATTCATTAAAATCATACTAGTTAGAGCATCTTCATCCATATAATGCAAAAAAAATTTATGCCACATCAGTAATTTAGGAATTACTTCTCAATTATTTTCAAACTATCTTCCTCGTTAAATATATTCTAATTTTAATTTTTATGAGATGATGAATATCTTAATATCTTCTTTGTACATTTGTAATTTATTTTTTACATTTATGAAATTGATAAATGAAAGAAATTGCAAATAATGGTATGATATTTTAGCGAAATTGCTAAATAAATCAATCAATTTTTTTATATTAAATTTATATTCATCACATCAGTATATATTTTTTTTTGCAAATGAGATGGAGATGCGCTTAAAACATTGTTTTAAGTATCATACAGCAGCAATACAAAGTATAGCACACGCGCGGCCACATAAGAAGAGCACGCTCTGAAACCGGACCCACAGAAATGGACAGCTCCATTGGTTTTTTTCTCAGCGAAAAATTGAGATGAACTGAACCTTTCCGGATTTGTTGCGTTAGATCTTCGGCAATATTTTCTCACACTTGATAAAAGGAGTTACACATGTTTACAAGTAGGGTTGGCAAAAAAACTCGTACCTCGTGGCTCGATCGTGACTCGCATCTGACTCGTTCGCTAACAGTTCGTTCGTTACTGGACTGAGCTGTTAACGAGCCAGCTCGCCACTAGCTTGGTCTAGAATTAACGAGTTCGAGCTAGCTCGGGTAGGCATCAATTTGTGAATTTGTATGATTTGTACGCATTTTATACTGTCTAACTCGGTCCAGCTCGGTCCAAAAAATGTAGAATTTATTTTCTTCTTAAAACAAGATCCAGCAAAACCCAGCGAACCAGCTCACAAGCTAGCTCGAGCTGACTTGTCACGATTTCAAGCTGAAATTTTAGCTCAAATGCAGCTCGCTTGGCTGTAGCTCGGTCCAAAATTAACAAGCTAAGCTAGAACTTAGCTCAAACTGAGACAGCTCATTGCCACCCCTAATTACAAGCCTCAGTAATTCAAACGTGAAATGATCTTTTTTTTCCAATGATAGCTCACTAGGGTAGAAAACGGATCCGGATTATCCGATCCCCGCTCCGAATTCGGTTGAGATTCAGATACGGATCCAAATAATTTTTGTATACAGAGCACAGTATCCGAATTTGGATACGGATCAGAGTCCATAAACAGAGCAGATATCTGCAACTACCCAGAGCAGAATGAAGGAGTATAATCGAATCCGCGACATTTTATTAAGTCACTTGTTACAGGGCACTCTCTGTCGTCTCTATACTCTCTCAAGATGTTTTTGAATAAACAATTTATTGAATCCAATTAGTTGTGCATTTTAAATATTTGATTGACTGCATTTATTGAATTGTTGCATCATATGCATAGCCCAATACAATTGAAATTGAATTACAGGTAAGTCTAGTGACTGTCATGTTAATATTGTTTATCGATTGGTTGATTCTTATTGAAATCTAATTGATTGAGACCACAGTGATTGAACTGATTGAATATTAAATAGTGTAATCCTTGAACCTCCATATAGTGGAGAAAAAAGATTAATATATTGTAAAGTGTAGACTTTATTCCAAGACCCTTATGCGCATATGGTAAATGACCCCAACTGAATCCAATACCGGTTGGATAGGGGATATTGAATAAATGTGAATTGTGACTATGAAACTAAGGAACTGTGGTAACTGTTTTATCATTGATTTTCTTTCCGATAATGATGGCATTATAATATTGGTTTTGTATTGTTTTCATTAACAAATGGTCAGGGCAGTTAAAACAGTATATGTCCTGACACGACAGATACATGTTATGGTATCTGTCAGTGTTACCAGACTAGAAATTATAAAGTTAAGAAATCAAACGTTACCAGACTTAGTGGTTGTAAAGATTAGATCCCAAACTTTAGTGGAATTTATGGTTTAAAAGATTTTGATCCAAACCATTTATTCTAATAAGATTCTTAGAGTTTTGATTTATTTATGTAATTTTTGTCGTTCAATTGGATACTGTTATTGAGCATCTGCATTCGTCATTATGAAATGAACTGTTAGTTTCTCGTACGGAGATTTCATTCTGAATATGAATTTTCTTCGAATCCAATAATCTAAGTGACAATGAGCACTGAGAAATAATTTATTATTTCTCACCCGTTTTCATTTGTGGGATTCACAGGTTTGTTAGACGAATATTGAGAAACGATTTTGGGATAATAATTGACAGCAGGGCCACCTAAAGGTATGAAATTTGAGATTATTTTATCTGACATGGTGCACAGAGTATTTTTCTAGAATCATCCACTATAAATGGTCAGATAATTCTTGTAAATATATTGGGATGTGGTAAAAATACTGGATGCTATTGGCAATGCATACAAAAGATTTGTGCCTTGCGTTATGTATATTGAATGGTAAATAGACGTGGTAGGTTGTCGCACTTCCGGATTGGACGTGTGACAATTTTGATATCCGCTCCGTTTTCACCCCTACCGGGCCCCATTGCTTAAGCACCCTTTAATTATTTTTAGCCAACTTAAAAGAAAATAAAATTAATAAGCAGAGGTGTATTTTATCATTATACAAAATTAAGCTGCATTATACAATATATAGATATGTATTTTTTAAGTCGAGTGTGTATTATAATATAGTCATATGTATATTTTTAAGAGTTTGAGTAATAAGTTTGGAATATTAAGATAACAGTTGGCATCTATAGAAATATAACTTTACTTGAGCAAAATTATTGACCCAAATTATCTAACAGTTATCAATAGTTATTGAGGAGAGTTCATATACTTTTATTTTTTGTGCATTCATTATGTCTTTATTTTTTTATTTTCTAATAATAATAATAATTATAAAATTTATATGTCAAAATAAAACGGTTAGATGTGATTTACGTTATTTTATCTTCATGAACATAAAAATTATAACTTTTTTATTTTGTTTTTAAATGAATTAATAAGTTTAAAAATTAAAATCACATTACTTCATTTTTACCAATTCTTTATAACAATGAAAACAATATTAAAATGAAATAGTCTTTTATATGCACATAGAGAAAATGATGTAGATCATATCTAACAGTTTTATTTTGATATTTAAGTTTTAAAATTTAAATTATTAAAATTTTAAATATAGAAAGTATGATTGATATACAAAAAATAGAGATCTAGTTATTTTATATTTTTTGAGTAAAGTTGAAGGTCAAATCACCAAACTATTTAATATTCACAAATAATTATTTTTATCTAAATATTAAACTTGTAATCTCTCACATGTACAACATTGTATTTGTTAATAGATGAATAGACCAAAAGTTAATTCTCTCTAATTTTTTTATACTTAAATATGCAAAATGTATATTACAATACACAAGTCGTACAACAATAAATTATCAAATATGTAATTTAAATGAGGAGGGATCCACTTACAACAAATTTGAGTTACAACAAAGTTACAACATTCATTTTTTTTATTTTCAAAGTCCAAATCGTCGATCCAAACCGTTCAACATGATCATCTAAATAAAATGTACTGGCAGATCAAATTTTATATTTTTTTGAATTTTTTTACTATTTATTAAGATGGGTACAAAATTCAATGGTCTAAGTATGGCTATTTTTTGTAAAATACTTAATAAATAGTAAAAAAATTCAAAAAAATGTAAAATTTGATCTGCAAGTACATTTTATTGTGGAGATCATGTTGAACGGTTGGATCGACGATTTGGACTTTGAAAATGAAAAAAATGAATGTTGTAACTTTGTTGTAACTCAAATTTGTTGTAAGTGGATCCCTCCTCAATTTAAATATATGGAAAATAAAGTATGAAATATTTAGGAAGTGAGAATAATTGTGTCTCCCTAATTCTATCAATCATTCGTAATCCAGTTACCCAATTGCAGAGGATATACGCACGAATAAAGAAATAAAAAGAGATAACATTTGTGCCGCGAACTGATTGCTATCGACACAGAGAAGATGGCCTCGCTACAAGCTACCTCAGCTCTCTTTCGCTCTTCTTCTCCCCGTTTTAACTCGAATTTAAAGAGAATAAACCCAACAAAGAGAAGCAGCATCAAAATTCAATGCGTCGGTTGGGTAATGCCCGCTCCTCTCTTCTCCTTTTCCTTTTTTCCTTCTCTCTCTCGTTATACCGTAGCCAACACCGACCTATATTGGAATTTCAGTTTACAATTTCAGTATTTCACATAAACCCCCTACCTATATTGGCTGTAACCTCTTGCATAGCTTCTCTTTCTCTCTGTGTAAATTTAGTGGTTGAACCAGTGTACTGTTGCTGCTACATACCCTAAAGAGCTACTAGTTGCCTTTTAATTTGCCATTTAAGGTAAACAGAAGCATTCTGTGGTGACTGTGTAATGCGTACAACTATAATAATTATAAGAGATTTACTCATCCTGATTTAAGGTAAACACAACATTTTTTTTTGGTTAATTTTGAGAATTCTGTATGGTAGGATCCTGAGGGAATATTGGGCCCACCACAAGGGGGCCACATAGCGAAAATGGAATTCAAAAGGAGACTGGATAAGGATTCTGAGGCTCGTGCAGCTTTCGAGCGCCAGGTGCGGGAGGAACAGGAGCGGCGCCGTGCCCAAAGAGAGGTGTTATTTCTCTCTGAAACAATATTTGGGACAACTCATAATAGCATTATAATCATTACTTTTGTTGGTTTTAAGGATAGGCAAGAGTCGTCCCCGAAACAATTGAAGGACTTGTGGAATATTTTCTCGACACAGAGGCACGTGAGATTGAGGTCGAGATTGCTAGACTGAGACCCAGGTCAATTAGTTAGTTTGATATGTTGTTTTTGTTGTGGAACATTATCATTAATTTGTTTAATATATAGTTTTTTCTTGCTTCTATAAGTTCATTGTACAGTATTGCTACTATTACAGGTTGGACAAAGCATTCTTTGATCATATACAGCGCGAAATCGCACAAATTCGATTCTCATTGAACAAAACCCAGGTAAGCATAGAGAATTTGTGGTCTTGCAAATGATCCGGGTATATGAAAAAGAGAACTAAAAGTGTTGTTTCCTCTTTAGGCTATGGAGGATAGATTATGTGAGTTGGAAGCAATGCAGAAGGTTTTGCTTGAGGGATCTGGTCAGTTCTCTCCTTTTTTTATGTGCAATTTGTTAAATTTTATTGTTTTTTATCTAAACTGTTAACTAATGTTGTGTGGGCCCAGGATTTATGAGGCAATTTTAGTACCAAAATTTATATTTAAGTCATTAATTTAAGGGCCATAGTACTTGGGGTGTTCTTTTTAATCTCCAATTCATAGCTTTTCAGTTCTGTGATATAATTTTGTGTTGTTCTAAGCAGTACCATACTTACTCAAAAACATTCTTTATTTCCCAGTATTATATCAGTTCAATGGTGTATATGCATTGGTGGCATTGATTTTAATTGCGAATTTTTGTTCGAATTTTGTAATGCAGAAGCATATGATAAGTTACAAGCAGATATGGTATCAGCTAAAGAGAACTTGATGAAGATTTTGCAATCTAAAGATAGAAAATCTACAGTATGACAAATCCATTCCTTTGTTTTTTTTTGGCTTTTTTTCTATTCCTAATGGCATGTAGTTGTTCCATTTATATTTCTCATCCCATATACTTTGCATATTCAGAAGTTTAAATGGAAACCTTAGTTAAGCAAAAGCAATATACCTGGCCAATTACACATGCATACAGAGGAAAACTTAAATGAACAAAAAGAAAACTCACAATTATTATTTTTTTAGTTGTTTGTCTGTAAGGTATTTTACTTCTTATAAATGAATGGTTAAATTGGAAATAATAATAAACAGTTACTTGAGATGGTGGAGAAAAATGAGATAAACAGATCTCTATTGGCACTTCTCGATGAAAACATAGCAGGTGCATTGAGCAGCAATCAGGTTCATCTCTAATTTTCGCATTGTTTTCCCTTTTGTTGTTTTAACACACTTTGCAATACACATTCTTAAGAACTGGCTGATTAGTCCATAGTAACAATGCCAATTTGTACCTTTAAATTATGCTGTAATTACTTTTGGTAAATCGGAATATTGGTTTTTTATTTGTTTGGTTTTTCATTTTTTCATTATTTTTGTTTTGTTTTATTTTCGCGGGGTTGTTAGTATAACTGGATGACTCTCCTCTAGAGGCTTACTTGAATGTACCAGTTGAAGGTATGATTACAGAAAGGTGTACCAGAGAATCAGTTAGGCTAGACTCCAGTTTTGATTAACAGTTTATTCAATTTTAATGTTTCAGAAAGATGTAGCTGTTTTCATGGAGGAAGTTCGATCATCTGTTGTCAAGTACATTACTGTCTGAATCAAAATATAATGAAAAATGTAAAATCTGCAATCCAAAAAATAAATATACCGACTAGAAAATTCATTCCTTTTTCTTTGATAGTACTTGTATTTATTTTTATTATTATGGAGTTCAAAATATTTGATGGATTGTAGTGATTCTTTTTGGATCCGGTTTAAAGGATCCGAACCAATGAATTTGGACTCCGGTCGGTTTATTTGGTTCTTCTGCTCCTCGACCACAACCTAACTATCATAGACCTCCGCATAAAGACAACTGCTCCTTGCCTTTATCCAATCTGTTATTCAAACGTCAGGTCGTTAAAGTAACCACGCGGTATGGGATTTTCCTCGGAAACCCCGGCTCTAATCGACTCCAATAAAGTATCGTTTCCAATTCCATATATCTTGCATAGGCGTGGCTTATACCGGTCAGAGTTGTCACTGCAGTAGAATGAAGTAATTATATCGGTTGTGCTGTGAATTCAGATCCAGTGAAGTAACTCAATTTTGGATCAAGAGCGTCCAATTCGAATCTGTGACTATCCATTCCGAAGTGGAGCACACATATCCCGAGCAATAGATTCGAATCCAAAGTGATCCCGAGTGACGGATTCGAATCGGACAGTCTTGATCCAAAATCCAAAAATTAAATTACTTTAGGGGATCTGGACTCCTATGCTGTGATGATTTTTTTATTAATCGAAAATAGAATAAAAATATATCACGAAAGGAGATTGTTTTGCTGAAAAATCAAAATATAGGAAAAACATGATGGTTTATCCCGTCCGACACTGTAGCTGGACGGGATAAACCATTCCGTCTCGTTAATCTTACTCTAATTAACGATCTAACTTAAAAAGAAAAAAAAAACTAAACGGGATAGACCATCCCTTCCATCACTGTAGCAAAAATTTTGTTTTTTTTTAAACCAAACTTTAAAAATATATATATAGAGAGGAGGGATCCACTTACAACAAATTTGAGTTACAACAAAGTTACAACATTCATTTTTTTCATTTTCAAAGTCCAAATCGTCGATCCAACCGTTCAACATGATCTCCACAATAAAATGTACTTGCAGATCAAATTTTACATTTTTTGAATTTTTTACTATTTATTAAGTATTTTACAAAATAGCCATACTTAGACCATTGAATTTTGTACCCATCTTAATAAATAGTAAAAAAAATTCAAAAAATATAAAATTGATCTGCAAGTACATTTTATTTAGATGATCATGTTGAACGGTTTGGATCGACGATTTGGACTTTGAAAATGAAAAAAATGAATGTTGTAACTTTGTTGTAACTCAAATTTGTTGTAAGTGGATCCCTCCTCATATATATATATATATATATATATATATATATATATATATATATATATATATATATATATATATATATATTGCTACAGTGCTAGATGGAATAATATCTCGTCCATGATTTTTTGTTTTTTCTCCTGCTTATCGGGGTTAAGGATTTGGATTAGCAGGCCATTAATCTGGACGGGATAATCAATCCCGTTTTTCCTATATTTCGATTTTCCAGCAAAACGATCCTCATTCGCGATAGTTTTTATTTTATTTTCGATTAATAAAAAAATCAGTGTGCTGTGCTCAAGGGACCGAAATTTTTTTAGTTAGCACAGTAAAAAATATAAATTAAATGATTACCACCCGGACCAAGCTATTTTTAATCCTACCACCGACGCAGACCCAGTTCGCACACCAAATTGGGTTGGTGCACGGACTGAGTTGGCGCACCTAACTGGGTTAGCGCACCAAAATTGGTGCAAAATTAGTGCTCAAAAGGTGAAACGCACCGAAGAACAGTAAGAGTTTCGGAACAGTCCGCGCACCAACCCATTTTGGTGCGCGAATTGGGTCTGCGTGGGTGGTAGGATTGGAAAATCTCAGCAAGGATGGTATTTATTTAATTTTGATTTTATGATGTGGTAACTAAAAAATTTCGGCTGAAGGGAGAATCCGATTTGAGTAATTAATTATTCATTTAAAACATGGATTTTCTATTGTTCTTGTGAGTTTAAAATTCAAACGCTATAAAAGTAAAACTGAATATATTTGATTAATATTGTTAAGGAGCTTGATAATTGCCCCTCAAATAAATCTCCGAGTGCGCCCCCCAGTATTTAATATCTAACTTTCATTTCCAGCAATCATATCTAACTTTCATTTTCCGATGATCCGTGATGAATTTTGCAAATCTAAAAATACAAACAATTTTTATTCGATTTTCTCTTACAAATGAGATCCATGAAGAAATATTTTTGAGTTTTTTTTCAAGTCGTTGTTTTTATTTTTATTTTAAAAGTAAAGCCCATGAGCACTTTAAATTAGAAAGCTTTTCAACCTCAGTCTACGTCATTTTAAACCTGACATGGAAACTATTTAAATGTTTGATACAACTACTTTTAACGGCTATATATAGAGGTTTAAATGCGTGACACTATATGATCGACATCAGAGGTTTAAACGCTTGAATATAGTAGTTTAAATGGTGACATCAGAGGTTTAAATGGTTGTAAACTGAGATTTAAAAGTTTGAAAATTTAAAGTGCTCATGGCTTTACTTAAAAAAAAACGATTTCAAAATAATTCAAAAATATTTCTTCATGGATCTCATTTAAGAGAAAATCGAGTAGAAAACGTTGTTATTTTTAGATTCGTACAATTCATCACAGATCGTCGGAAAGATGGGCGAGAATGATTAGAGAAAAAGAAAGAGTGGGTGAAAGGAATCTTCCTTTTTTTTGGTTGAAGACAAATTAGTTAGGAATTAAAACTACTCAGATTTAGAATTTAAATGTTTGCAGAGGTTTAAGTGCTTATGAGTAGCATTGTAAAATATTATAAACAGAGCTTTAAAAACTTGAATATAAGCGTTGGAAATGAAACTTAAGTAAAATTAGAAGACTTTTTCTGTTAAACTAGTTGCGGGGTGCGCTCGAGTATGATGGCTTATGGACCAGAACATTTCTCTATTATTAAATAAAATAATGACAATGCACTGCAGTTTACTTGTTGCACAAGGCCCGTATGAAGGCCTAACTTGAATAGTGTGTTCACAATTATATTGTTATTATTGTTTTAAAAAAATAAAAGTTGTCATTGCATAGAATTGTGTTGATAAATAAAATTAATATAGTTTTTTTTTTCTTTGTTAAACGTAACTTTAATATTTCTTTGGTCTGTCCGTGTTGAATGGTTACCATTTTCACTAATGTTTCTCAGTAAACGCTGCTTTTTAAAGAAGTGAAGTTGATACCTTAAAACTATCAAACATATCAAGTATATTCTTGCTTCCCTTGGTTATATAGAAAACTATTGCATCAGCTAACTTTATTATGAAAACAAATACAAATTTCATCAACAATCACTAGGCATGCTAAACTAAAATTTAGAGAAAATCATGCTAAACTAATATTGTCCTGTTACCAGCATAATCAATGATTATGATTATCAATAATATAATCTTATTTTATTATTTTTCTATGCTTATGGTTATATAATTAACAAATATTTTATTTTATTTTACTTAGTATTATTTCATTATCATTCTGATTATTTACTGCTGCTGTTGTTATTGTTATTATATTTTTAATATGATTATATTATTGTTGTTATTTTTTATATTAATAATAATAATTAAAAATATTATTATTAACGTTATTAATATTATTGTTGTGATTACTTATTAATATTAACGTTTTTAATATGAAATCATCCGACATCAGTCACTGTCTGACAGAAACAATGTTAAAATATTTAAATTACTACGAAATATGTAAAAGTTCTCCCTACTTCAGAATTTGAGTTGAAGCTCTTTTGAAATTGACCACTTCAAATAATTGCTTGAATTCGGATAATCAACATGATTTTAATTAAACTAATTATATATATGGACTTTGAATTCAACTTTTTGTCATGTAAAATGAATTAAAATAATTTATCGAAATATTAGAAAAAGAATATTTTGATTTTACTTTTAAAAATAGAGGATATATTTTATAAAATTGTCCATTCTAAAACTAGTTTGACTTTCGGTATGTACTTCCAAACCTGAAATTGGCGGTCAATTTTGCGTTTTGTTTAATGTATGTATAGAATATATCAGGAGTGGTTCGTAATATTATTTATTCTTTTTTGACAACTTGACTTTGTAATATATTTATTTAAAATGGGATATTCTACCATCAATTCAAAAATATTGACATGTAAATGGAACATTTCTGATGTCGCTGCAAATCTGGATGCTCTTAGCCAAATTCAGCCGGTGGTCAGCCCGTATTTTTGTAAGATGAAATGAGATTAAAGCAATCGGAAATATCATTTTTGCATGGAAAAGCCTCAAAGTCAGTATATAAATATTGAGGAGGGTTCCAATATGAGGCCTTTCATACTTCATCATATCTCATATTTAATATTTTCATTTTCAAAGTCCAAAATTTCGATCCGAACCATTCAACACGATATCCATACTAATTAAAATATACTTGGAGAACAAATTTTATAATTTTTGAAAACTTTTTACTATTTTTTAAGATAGATACAAAATCACTGTTTTTGGACCGTTCAAAAACAGTGATTTTGTACCTATCTAAATTAATAGTAAAAAATTTCCAAAAAATATAAAATTTGATCTCCAAGCATATTTTAATATGAATATCATGTTGAGCGGTTCGGATGGACAATTTAAGTTTTAAAACGGAAGATATTAAATATGAGACATGATAAGGTATTAGAACCTCCTCATAAATATTTATGGTATACATCAGAATTCATTATAAGACTTGTCGTATATATTAATGGTCTCTATTCATAGTTTATTAGCCTACTATTAAACAAATTATATAAAATTTAAATTTTATTCTAATGTAGACAGACATGAAGCATAACTTTCTTCCTCTAAGACCATCATAACCCGTTATTTCCTCGCTAACCACTATTTAAAATATAAATCAAAATATATCATTTTTGTAAGTCTGCTCACTGGTCGGTGGGAGATGGGAGGTGATTTTGTTCTGGTTTGATTCTTGGGGTGGGATCCCGATTTATAGATTTAGAGATGAACAGCATGGCCGAGACAGTAAGGGAGGCTTATGAGTTGGATTCGATAGCAAATGTAGAGTAGTGTTTCCCTGTGTGCATCTCCAAACAACTAGAGATACAAACAGGATATTACAAACCAAAACAGGCACTATGTACCTGCATTTCTCAGTCCTAGCTAGTACATCTTCTAACTTGCAAACAAACACAAGAACTGAAACAACATAGTTTATTTGATCAAAACTAACTATCCCATCAAAACTTCAAACAGTCCTGTACCAAGCATATGGGGTATACGGTCTTATTCTTTATCTCTTCCTCTTCCTCTACCCTTGCTATGAAGAGAGTCTGACAAGGCAAATCATTAACATCAAAAGGTAAGATAAGTGATAAATGAAGTAGTAATTCTCTATTTAGATCCTTACACCAGAATTGTTCTAAAGAGATTATTTTAGTACAAACAGTTTGCAAATATGGAATTGAACTGTTTTGAAAACACAATTTGTATCTTTCTAACCACACTGTCCATAGGACAGCACCTCTAACCAGTTCAATCAAATTGGCATTTTTAAGTGGCATGGTAGCATCCAAGTCCCAAAGATCTCTATTATGGTGCCTCAAAGATAAAATTACAAAAATTAGCAATCCAAACTCAAATTCGAGATGTCAATGAACAAGCGACAAAGAGGTGATCAATGGACTCAAAAGCCCCGCAGAACTGGCAGTTAGTATCACCATTCCAGCCTTTTTTAAGGAGATTATCCTTAGTTAAAATCTTTTTTCTTTTGAGAAGCCAAAGGAAAATTTTAACTTTTGAGGGGTATTTTGGAGGACCAAATTGTCTCGAAATCTTTATTAAGCATTCCTCTAAATTCAAGCCATGTATAGTTTGGGGGTCTTAATTTAGTTAATCCGCTCACATAAATTTTGCTCTTTGCGTCATCAATTCATGTGGCCACCTCAGTGAGTCAGCATTTTAAGAAATGAGCTCAACAAATTTCTAGAATCAGAAAGCCTTTTTGTTTCCACTAGGATCAGTAATTCAGTGTGGGGATTGAGTTTTTCATTTATTGCTGAAAAAAAATTTATACCAACAAAACTGTAGGAAGCCCATCATAATTCTTTATTTGTCAAATCTGACATACAATTTAAAACCTACAAACAAGTAAGAAGAACTGTTTTTATTTAAAAAATACAATTATATTGATCAAATAATATAAAAAAATTACAAATTTGGGACCAAGACCTGGTCCGGTACCTAGTAATTAGTTATAATATAAATTTATAGTTATATACCTGGTACACATTTAAGAATGCGGATGTGTCTTTAGTGGCATACATAATTTGTTCTTCAGTTAAAACATCTAATTCCCAATTACTCGTTCTGATCTCCTTGGGTTTCTCCAGCTGCAAATAAAATTAATCAAATACATGTAAAAATTAGTTGTAACTCTACCAAGTAACTCTACAAGTACTGAGATCTTTATAGTTGTTTATCCATGCATTAGGGACGGTGGCATGATCAATCATTTGTTGCAAAAATAAGCTGGAAAATAGCTAGTCAGTGGGTAAGGGTTATGGGATATAATAAATACTATCCAAGTCAAATTCAGGCACTCAAAATTCTATTGCTAGCCTTCCAAAGAATTTCGGGCCTAGAGGTCAACATGCACAAATCTGAGCTATTTATCTAATCTGACACACAACAAAATGGACAAGAGCTGGCAATCATCATGGGATGCCGCCTCGGATCGTTTCCCTTCACTTACTTTTAAATTTCAACCTCAATAATTATATTTTACATTCCGAATCTGTAGTTCAAACTTGAGTAAATTAATCAATCAAACAGGGACATGACTCTTGTTTTTTCTCAAAAAAAAAAAATTTGTATACCTTTCTTTTTAAGACAAGAGCACTTAAAGATGACAAACTCCATTTTTGAACCGATTTTGTAAATTTAGTGGCAGCCAATTCACCAATATCGATCATTGGTTGAACCTGAATATTGTAATCTTTTGCTAACTTGTCAGCATCAGTTGAAATGCTCATCCCCACTTTAAAAAACATATGCAATTTTTGGTTAATAAACTATTAAAAGAATTATATTAATGCACTTATTAATTAATATCTAACCTTCAGATAACTTCTATTTTCCAGCATTGATTTCAAACTCGATGGGATTCCAGAATTTACAATATGAAGTACAAAACAACATTTATCAAATTCTTCCCAGGTCTGAATTTGAATAACAACGGTTTTATTCGAATGTTCACCTACAAATAAAAAAAAATATTAAAACCTTCAGAAACACCGCAACGGTTTTATTCCAGAATTGGATTTGTTTTATATAATTAAAAATGTTGTAATACACTAACTATATTTGAAGTTGTCCCATAGTTAATTAAAGTGAAGTTATGTTGAAATTATTACTATTTTAGTTTTCTCCAAATCTAACTAAGGATAAGCAAGTTTAAAATTGTTTAGTATGCCAAATCTATTGCAGTGTCAAATTTATTATAAACTGTAAATAATATGCTCGAAGTGGCGCTCAAAATGAGTATTGAAGAAGTTACAATATAAATTGGTTCATGCATAATTTGTGCTTGCCCACACAAGTTATTCAGTAAGCATTAAATGTATTTACATGCTTACAAAAAGTGTGAACTAAGAAGTTAAATTTAACAAAATGCAAATATATAAGACGAGGTATCAGTTGTTTCAGTGATAAATCTTAAAAAATATATGTTTAAAATTAATTCAATTTTACAATTTCAATTAAAAAAATAAGTAATTTATCTTGTTTAATATAAGAAACAATGTATATGTGTCAAATTTAATTATATTTAGTTTTAGTGCAAATTAAATCAACGTGGTGAAAAATCAATAGTTGGATGAAGTCAATCCTGTGTTTATTTTTTTTTATTATACCAAATTTGGCATAAAAAGTTACTTTTCACTTCACCAAAATAACATTCTACCTTACGATACAAACGGAAAACAAAAAAAAAAATTTTTGAAAAACTTTTTGCATAATTGCATCACTTTATTAGCTAAATTTTTTAATCTAATAATAAACAAAATCAACATTAAAACTTTAGAAATTCTTGTGAAAATTTGAAAGATCGACGGGAATGGATCTATTTTTTTAGAATGGTTAGTCTTGTTTATTTACATTTAAGGAAAAGATGTAATGTGTTTCACTAGCGTTGTTTATTTTTATGGATTCACAATTTAAGAATGCATTTTTTGCATCTTTCACCTTATGATCAAGCAATATATTCTTATTCATAAAAATGTTTGCAGCCAATTCTTCTATGGAACAAATGCAGCTAGTAATTTTAGAATTTCTTTTTTTTTTAAATAAAAAAATGAATTCAAAATTGAAGCATGTCATTTAATCGAAAAAATTAGCAACACATTAATTTCTCACATATCTTAGTAAAAACAAAAAAAAACTACGTGTGCTGGTATAATATATATGTATTAGTAGAAATAGAAAAACTAATTGAGATTGGACTTTCCGGATCCAATTCCAGAATTGAGCTTGGGTTTGGCGGATTCATTTTGATTAGGAGGAGAGGAGAGCGCTCTCAGTTGGAGTGTCCGAGTGAAGGGTAAGCACGAGTAAGAATGTGTGTTTGTTACTAATTTCATTTTTAATTTTAAAATTATTATTTGTTTAGTTGATTAATAATAAAAACATATCCTAAGCACATTTTAATATTAACATTTGAATAATTATTTCTTAAAAGTTGAGTTGATAAAATCTTAAAAAATCACAACTATTTTTAATTTAAGAGGATAGTTAATTAACTGAAGTGGAGTTATGTTGAAGTAATTAGTATTTCAGTTTTCTTCAAAATCTAATTGAGGGTAAGTATATTAAAAATTATTTAGTATGCCAAATCTATTGCAGTGTCAAACTTACTATAAACCGTAAATAATAAGTTTGAAGTGGCACTCAAAATAAGTATTTAAGAAGTTATAATATAATTTGATTCATACATAATTTGTGCTTGCTCACACAAATTATTCAGCAAGCAGTTAAAGCATTTACATGCTTACAGAAAATGTGAACAAAGAAGTTATATTAATTCCAAGTTGGTAGCTGTTGCCAATTCTTTAAAAAAGAAGAAGAAGAAGTTAAATTAATCAAATTCTAATTTATAAGATGAGGTACCAGTTTTTTAGTGATACATCATAATAATATTATTTTTAAAATTAATTTAATTTTACAATTTCAATTAATAAAAGTGAATCATTTATCTTGTTTAATATAAGAAGCAATGTATATGTGTTTAATTTAATTATATTTAGTTTTAGTGCAAGATGATGTTGAAAAATTAATAACTGGATGACGTCAATCCCTATGTTGATTTTTTTATGTTATACCAAAATTGGCATCGAAAAGTTACTTTTCACTTGACCAAAATTGCACTCTAGCTTACTATAAAAACGAAAAAAGCAGAAGCCAAAAAAAACGAAAAAAACATTTTTTTTGGAAAACCTTTTTGCATAATTGCATCACTTTATTAGCTAAAATTTTAACTAATAAAATATAGACTAGAAATTTTTAACTAATTTTTTTTTGGAAAACCAACATTAAATCTTTAGAAATTCTTGTGAAATTTTAAAAGATAGACTAGAATGGATCTATTTTTGTAGAATGGTTAGTCATGTTTACTTGCATTTGGAAAAAAATAAAATGTGATTCATATAGAATAATTATTTTAGCTTACTTTTATGGAATATCACAATTTAAGAATGCAATTTTTGAATCTTTCACCTCATGATCAAGCAATATATTCTTACTCACCTTATGATCAAGAAAAAATATATTCTTTCATCTTATGATCAAGCAATGTTTGCAGCCAATTCTTCCTATGGAACAATTGCAGCTAGTAATTCTAGAATTTCTTTTTTTTTTCTAAATAAAGAATGAATTCGAAATAGAAGCATGTCATTATTTATTATAAAAAATAGGATATTCATTATTCTTAATTTTTTAATTAGCCACGTATTAATTTCTCACATATCTTAGTAAAAACAAAAAACTCTGTGCACTGATATAGTATATCAGTAGAAGAAATAGAAAAATTAACTGAGACTAGACTTTCTAAATCCAATCCCTGAACAGAGCATGGACCTGAAAAATGTGATCCCGGATTTGGGATCGAATGTGCCAAGTGTGATCCCTTCTCAAAAAATTTATTTTATTCGGTTTCATGGGCTTTAACGAAAAATAAGAAAAACTATCCAAAAGTTTTGATCCATTCAACTAGTTTAAAACATTAATTTTTTTCATCATTTTTTTTACAGCTTGATTTTGTACTAAATAAGTTCAAAAATTTAAAAATTTCATATACACACATCACTCATGAAGTACATTGGTTTCAACAATTTAAATTCGTCGTTTTAAAACCAATCCAATAGATTTTGAAGCTTATACTCACCAAATCCTCTTACTGAGCATAGAACAAGTTAGCTTTACTCTTATAGTATTATACTTAACTAATTTATAATTATCAAATTCACGTTTCATTATTATGAAAATTAGACATTGTTTATCATCGTGTCAATTTACTGGAACTCGAAATTATTTATTTTCCGTTCAAAGTTTTAAATTAATTAAATAGAACAAGACAAAAACACACCTTCCAAATTCTTTTTCATTTTAAGTTATTTGATTTCAAACCTGCTCTGAATCTTTTGACTATCTGCATTGATCCTGTATCCAATTAAATCGGCATCAAGATTTGTGAGCAGCTGATGCAGTGTTGAGAGAGCTTCCTATAGAAGAAAATCAGACGGCTCAAGATTTAGCAAATATATTGTTCGTTCAGAGTATTACAAAATATTTTATAAGTATGAGATGGGAAAGCATGTTCAAACACATTTGTTCGTAAAATGTTATATCGTTTTCATAGATTAATATTTCGCATTTCCAAAATAGTATTTACTGAATGTAATTTCTTTATAAGAATTATCTCATTTAAAAAATAGTTTTTTTCAATAATTAATTATCTTTCTGAAATGAAGTTTGAAGTATTATTATTTTTCATTTATCTGATTAAACAAAAAAATGTACATCTTTTCCTACCATTTTCATAGATCTACATCTAGACCAATATTTTCTAAACTTTTAGTGAGAATTATTCTCTAAACCTTCGCGCTTTGAAAATTTTATCAATTTATACATTACTACTGCCTTTTAATACGAATTACTTTAACTGACTTGTTTTTAGTTTCACAAATTACTACGGTTTTCCATAAAAATGTTAACAGAGCAATTTTTAATTGAATACAACGCACATATTATAAAATCAAAATAATGCTACATATAATTTGTATGTAGCATGAATCCAAAACTGTTATGGTAAAATCTTTACCTGTCATATGGCCGGTATCAATTTGGTAAACCACATGTACTTGCAAAACAATTTCCAACATTTCTTTTATCTGTTGCTTATTTTTAAAGAATTTATAAAATTAATTAATATTGTTGAAAAAAATTGTGACTTCTTCTACGATTTTTTCTGCTGATTTTTTACAAAATTGTCAAATTCCTTAACGGATTTTCCGTAACATAAACAGTGCATCTAACGTGTAACGAGTCAGTGTAAGAGCAATAACGAGTTAACAAATGACTCGCTCCATCTGACCTCTAAGAATAGGTGAGGAATAACATGTGGGATGAGGAGAGACACATCTCACAACCAATAAAAAACCGACAACACCCAGAACACTTTGTTTTTTGTGCCGTGGATATTTAATTGCACATTGTGTGTGTGAAGTGATGAAGCGACGAATTAGAAATTGTGGTGTTCGCTAGACTGAAAGTTACATAGTTGAGGCATTAGGCAAATGATTACCACTGTGACATTGTCTGTGTTTGTATTAGCTCATTTTGCTTGTGCCCCCCTCGATTTTTATTATTTTTGAAAACGTCCAAACAAATTTTAATTTTAATTATTTTTATGTATTTATCATTCTTTGCTAATTTTAAGCGGTGTAAATTCGTTCCTACAATGTTCGTCTTATTTACGAGCTGAAGCTGAAGTGTCTCTCCTATATTTGAGTTTTCCTTGTGGAACTAATCGGATTTAGCTCCGGACAACACATTTTTTACAAATTATTAAAATTTATATCGTGAGGATTGGCTAGTGCATTATAGTTCCTATTCCTGTAAAAAATGACTTGTGCATGAAATTGACTTATGATCAGTGAATCAATTTGTCCATTAAAAAAATAATTTGTTGATTGTGTAATTTATATTTAATGGCATAGTTAGCGGGTTTAGATTGCATATCTTAAGATTTTACTTTATAATTGGTGCGTGAGATCGCCGTCGAATTGGGATCCACATACATGGTTATCTTGATCATAATGATCAACGTTCGATCATCTCTTTAAATATGTTGGAGTTAATTGCATTTATCTGTGATATTTAATTTGAACATTTTAAAAATTAGATTGTGTAAGGCTTGTTATAAAGAAGTGTGTCGTTAAATAATCGGTTACTGAGTTTTAAAGCTTGCTGCATTTTTTTCTTCTTCTTCGCAACTGGCTGTTGATAAATAGTATACAAATTATTCAAACATGTTATATATAAAATCCTAAATAAAAAAATAAATTATGTTACCTTTAGTTCGAAAATATGTTTATTAAGCGCTTTTCTATTTCAAGAGCTCTTCTATTAGCATCCCGTATATGATACACCATATCAGGAATCTCATTAAACTGCATAGAGTTGAAGGCCAACCCCTTTGCAAGTGGTTGCCATGGCCACATAAAAGTGGATGCCTTGCAAAGCAACTTTCGCTTTCGAGCAATATCACAAGATAAGATAACAGTGTATCTGAGCTATGTGAGATGTTGAATTATGGAGGCGAAGCTAGCATCGTTAGTTATCAATACTATATGGGCCAGTGGTGAATTGTAAGTTAACCATCTCACTATATCTTTCTGTAGCAAACAATTTGTACTTTCGCCTGTTAAAACAAAAAATATACTGCTATTACAAATGGATACTACACAAACGACACCATTTTGTTTCTTGACGCTAACCCAATCAATGTCCAAAATACTTGGTGGGCTAAGGCTTTTGAGGTCTTATCTTATATCACCATTAACCAATCCAAATCAGAGCTCATACCTCTAAATACAACAGATGGTGTTCATTTAGCTCAATTGTTTAGATGTCAAGTAGGAAAATTTCTATATAAATATTTAGGAGTACCTTTATCTGATAAATAACTTAAAACTTCTGACTGGGGATTTCTTTTAGACAAATTTAGCAAAAAAATTGCAGAATTGGAAAGGTAAGATGATACTAAATCAAATTTTGGGGGGGGGGACGTATCTCTTTATTATAAAGAAGAGGAGGAATCAAGTTACAACAACTATTTTTTTCATTTTCAAAGTCCAAATCATCAATCCAAAGCATTTAACATTATTATCTAAATAAAATGTGCTTGCTGATGAAATTTTACATTTTTAATTTTTTTACTATTTATTAAGATGGATACAAAATTCAATAGTCTGAATATGACTATTTTTTGTAAAATACTTAATAAATAGTAAAAAAATTCAAAAAAATGTAAAATTTGATCTGTAAGCACATTTTATTGTGGAGATCATGTTGAATGGTTTGGATCGACGATTTGGACTTTGAAAATGAAAAAAATAGTTGTTGTAACTCAAATTTGTTGTAACTTGATCCCTCCTCTATAAAGAAATATTGAAATTAGGCAATTTTGGGAAATTAGCGTATCATACTGTGTGGGTCAGGATAGTACCCTTAATTTTTACACAAAATATCTTGGAATTGGGAAACCTCTGGAAACTTTACAGTAAAGTCCCTTTACAATTTCAATAGACTCAACTGGTATGAATATGAGATAAAAATATATACTACTTGATACATTGAGATCTTACTGACATTCAGGCACATGAAGAAGATGAATTCCTGATGAGACGAACGCCTCTTGCGCCGAAATTGATACGTCCTTGGTGAAATTAGCATAAGCTTGAATCCATGTCGGAGGTTTCATGCCTCTAATTTCCAAGGCCGACCCTATCCAATTGAATACAGCGCACAGATCATCTTCGGGCACTGAACAGTGCATATCCCACCAGACAAATGTTTTTATAGCACGCGTCATTTGCCTGAAGGGAGAGACAATGGGATTCGGGATAAACACATTTGCACGGATGGATGGATCGGCTGAAGGGAGGCGAGGCGAGCTGAATTTTAATTTCTAGTTCTTAGGTCCCTCTGGCAACAAAAATAACAATAAACAAAAAAAATATCAGAATGAAATAAAAAAATAACTAATAGATCCCAATATTCAGATCGCACAACTGCTAAATAGAATAATCACATGAAAATATCACAATTGTACAACCCTTAAATTAACAACAGAATAAAACCATAATTATAACTAAAAAAATGGATATGTTATTATTTATTGTTTGCCAATAAAGGCCCTAGGCATCAATTAACCAAAAGTCCGATTACATCAAATAGCTCTAAGAAATTGATTAAATCTATTACATCAATAGCTCTTAAGAATAGGAAACGTAAATCCCTTGTACCACCCGGTACCAGTTCTGCCCCAATTTATAAGATAGTGGGCAATCAAATTATGTTCCCTACTTATGTACACGCACTTAAATCTCTGATGAGAAACCAGAATGTCCCAAGCCTGCGAAACCTCACGGTGTGCATGCCAGTCAACACTTACTGGTAACTCAGACCCTACTAGAAGATTAACCAGTTGCAGCGAGTCGCAGTGAAATGTGCAGACCCTGATTTCTCTCTCAATAGCTCCCTTCAGCGCCAAAAGTAATGCCAGTGCTTTCATTTGAAAGGCATAGAAGGTGCTGCTTGCGTGAGCCTCATATTGCACCATGGTTGTATCCAAATAAATTACATACCCGCTCTCCCTTTGTCAGACATTGAATATGATCCATCAACCAAGCATTGATACTCACCCACCCAGTGCAATAAAATGCGATTCATGCGGCCGCATATGCATATGCGGTTGGCAACCGCATAGAAAATCAATATGCGGTTCCGCATATGCGGCTGCATATTCGACCGCATATTCGGCAGCATGTTTTTACCGCATATTCAGCCGCGTATTTTTACCGCATATTACCGCATACCGCATATTCCGCATATTACTGCACATTACCGCATACTTGTTTATATATATATATATATATATATATATATATATATGAGGAGGGATCCACTTGCAACGAATTTGAGTTACAACAAAGTTACAACATTCATTTTTTTCATTTTCAAAGTCCAAATCGTCGATCCAAACCGTTCAACATGATCATCTAAATAAAATGTACTTGCAGATCAAATTTTATATTTGTTTGAATTTGTTTACTATTTATTAAGATGGGTACAAAATTCAATGGTCTAAGTATGGCTATTTTTTGTAAAATACTTAATAAATAGTAAAAAAATTCAAAAAAATGTAAAATTTGATCTGCAAGTACATTTTATTGTGGAGATCTTGTTGAACGTTTGGATCGACGATTTGGACTTTGAAAATGAAAAAAATTGAATGTTGTAACTTTGTTGTAACTCAAATTTGTTGTAAGTGGATCCCTCCTCTATATATATATATATATATATATATATATATATATAGAGAGAGCTGGGCTATGGTGAGTTGTGAAGTAAGAGGTCATTTTTACTTCATGCTCATATTTTCATTTTGAAAATCCAAACAACCGATCCGAACAGTTCAACATGTTCTAAATATTGAAATGTGCTTGGAGACTAAATTTTACATTTTTTGAAATTTTTTTACTATTTATAAGCCACTTTGAAAATCGCTGATCCGGTGGTCCAGAAAATTTTACTGTTTTTTACTGTTCACAGTGGATCAGCGATTTCAAAGTGGCTAAATAAATAGTAAAAAAATTCCAAAAAATGTAAAATTTAGTTTTCAAGCACATTTCAATATTTAGAAAAAGTTGAACGGTTCGGATCGGTTGTTTGGATTTTCAAAATGAAAATATGGCGTGAAGTAAAACGACGTTTTACTTCGCAACTCACCATAGCCTATCTCTCTCTCTCTCTCTCTATATATCTCTCTCTATATATATATATATATTAATTCTCATTTTAAAATCCGCATATATAAGTCCGCATAAAAATCTGCATATGCGGCCGCATACCGTATATGCGGTATGCTGTGGCCTTCCGCATAGAAACTGCATTTTAAAACATTGCAAACATTGCACCCACCTGTACTCCGCTTGCCACTTCAAGACTCTTAATTACTAGAGCCTGTCGGATCATCCTGCATCTCTGTGCCAGTCTGGTCAGCGCCATAGCAACCATTTTCAGATCTACACTAATGCTTATGTTAAACTCGAAGACGCTGCATCCGCTGTACACATGTACCGCCTGATTCAGACATAAAGAAATGTGGGACTGGTCCAGATGTCTGTGCCAGTGCGGTATGAGCATGTATTCCTTGTCGGCATACTGGTTCTATTTAGTACCAGTCCCCCAGTTCTTCATACCAGCCGTCAATTTTACCAGAATCAGTCTGTACTAGCCCAGTGTGAGGAGCAAAGTTCAATGCCAGTGAATACTAGTAAAAACCAGAAACTTGAAAAACTGCAACTCCAGTCTGCTTCCTGTTTGCTTTTGTTGCTTCTTCAAGATCTGCATACCATAACTTGACACTGGACGAAGAGCAAATTTCATTAGAAATTAGCCATTGATCCTTAAGAAATACAATTATTAAGAAAGAAAATTTCACAACTTCAACCTATTGATCTGAAGCACTAGGCGGAGACATCCTAGCAATCCGGGGTCTGAGGCGGCGATGGCGGAGTCGACTGCACCTTTCCTCTTTCAATAAATTGATCCCTAACGTGGCAGCTGCTTGTCAACCAATCTTGATCCAGATGCGATTTCCTTATTGAAACTTGAAAAACATATTAATCTGCAATTTAGGAGTTTGAATTTCTCGTTTCAACCCGATCATGCACGTTGTCTTCACTGGAGAGGAATTGGAGAGTATTTAGTGCGATTTCTTTTTGGATTTGGCAAATCTTAAGTAGGTTGAGGTTGAATTAAACCTACTAAAGTCTAGATGCAACGAGAAATAGTAAATTCCAAAAATTTTACTCAAATTTCTTGCACTTGGGAGGGCCATGAAGAGAATCTTGTCAGCTTTCATGAAATCGAGATGAGATCTGCTTCTCAAGCTCACTGGATCTCCTCTAGGTCCTTGTGCCATCTAGGAAACTGTTAGTGAGGCAAAAGCAGCACAGCACGAGGTACTGGCACCGTCATAGGTCGGGTCATGGTGGCAGGGGCGGACCCAGTGTATTCTAGGGAGACAGCTGCTTCCTCTAGATTTTGAATTTTAGCGGAGATTTATCAGTTTTGATCGACTCTAGCCACCTGTAATTTTTTTTGCCCCCCTCTGAACGTTTAATTTGTAATTCAAGTTAAATTTAGGGTTAAAATTGAAATAAATCTGTTGAATTTTTATTGTTAATTAGAATTATAAGTCAGAGCATCAGAAATTACAAGTCAAAGCATTGGAAAGTATAAATTAAAGCTTATTTTTTGTCAAGTACCCAATTGGTTAATGGATTTAAACCCAATTCGATATTTTTTTGCCCTCCTGACGAAAATCCTGCATGGTGGAGTGGAATCCGCAAGAGACAGAGCTGTAGTGAGAGGGGATGGAGGTTTCTTTGCATGGTGAGGCGAGCCAGGCCCGACTCGAGGCAAAACCACACCATTTCTTGTCCGATCTGATGGTGATCGGAAATAGGAGAGAGATTTTTCGTCTTTTTCTTGAAAGAAACCAGGCAACTGAGAGGAGAGGAGAGAGATATCGCCCGAGCTTGATCGTTTCTAAGAGAAGAGGAGAGATTTAATCCGATTATTTTCAAAAAGTCGTTAGACTTCGACGGTTAGAGAGGGTTATCCAATTTTAAAATTAGTCGGGAGACGTTTAAGGAACCAAACAACATGAGACAAATTATTATTCTAAAAAAAAATACTAATCTAACTATGCATCGCAAATGTAAAGTACTCTTTCTCATTCTCAATATTATTTTGTAATATTTTTTATAAATAAAAAATTCTCGTCAATTTCCGAACAGATTGATCTGACTCGTTTGATTTCAACCTGATGGATTGTTAAATGGGTCGACAATGGATTTATACCTTTTGATTCAAATCCGGTCCGATCCATTTAATTGTGATATGTTGGATACTTGGATTTAGTTCGAAAATTGTCACTAATTAAGGTTTATTACACACCAAGTAAGACTAGTTATATATTAATTAATTATTAAGTGACACAAATAAATTATAAAAATACGTAATAAATAAATAATCAAGTTACACGAATTAGGTCGGGTCGATCATGATTTGTTCGAGTCGAAAATTTTAAACCCAAGAGTCGAATCGGATCGGATCAGAAATAATAATAAAATAATTCCAACCAAAATATATAATTTTTTTTCATGGGTGTCTTTGGAGAGCGTCGACCCTCTCCGTGCCAGTATTTACTCTGTTCAGGGGAAAAGTCTTGTACTTTTTATCAGCCATAATATTTTAGGCCGCTGTTAATTAGATAATATTATGGGTCTGTGGTCCATTTGTTCACGTAGAAATCCATAACTAGTTTTCCACTATCCGAAAACGAGAACGCTTCTAAGCCTTTTGCGGCCATGGGAACGTCAACGTGGCCTCATTCCCGCCCTCGTTGCTTCTCATCCTATCCTATTACCCCTGGATCAACTAAAAATTAAAATTCTAAGTAGATTGATGGCAAGTAATGCAATTCTAAAATGGAAACTGGTAACGATAAAATCATTAGAACAATCGAATGGACAATTGGCAGGTTATATGCTAAATATGAAGCTGAAGCAATTCTTCGCCTCATTTTTTTCTGTATTAATAAGGCAATGGTTTCTTCTGTTATTACCAAATGGCAGGCCCAGTAAGAGAAGAGTTAGGATCCCCTAAAGTAACCCAATTTTTGAGTTTAGACGTGTCCGGTGCCTATTCGGTGGTAGCGCAGGAGCCAGTATTATTTGTGGGGTCCAGGCTCTTTAAGATTCGTGTTAGAGCATCTTGGACGGTTTGGATCAAAACTCAAAAATTGGGTTAATGCACTGGATCTGAATTCGTAAGAGAACCGGAGGGCATTCAATGGACATCGGACCAAAATCGAATGATGTTTGATTGGAACTGTCCGATTAACGCGATGCGCGTTAAGATTCGCACAAACATGATCCGCATGAATCAGATGGCTAAGAACCTAGGACTGAACATACGATCAAAATGATTGATTTTGATCCAATGTTTGCCGGTATGCTTCAGTAAGTAGTAACTGATGTTTAGTCACTGATTACGATAATGGCATTTCGGATATAAAAATATGTAGTCGGGGCAAACAATTGAAAGGCATATGTCGCTTCCCTTCCCCGAAATAAATTGCGGCTCTCAAATATCCAAAGATTTCCGCGGGGGCAGAAGCAGCGGCACTCGTAGTCCGCAAGCTTTGCGTTATCTTTTAGCGCCAGCACTGAGCTAACCAGCTCAAGCGCAGAGAAAACAGAGAGAGATTGAATTGTACAAAAAAATGGCGTCAGAAACAATTAGAGCAACGGCAACGCCGGGGAGGTGCTTGCGCGGTTCCCGGCGAACTATCCCTGTTGCCTCACAGCGCCTCCTCGGACCCCAATTCTTCTCTTCTTCCGGCGTACAGGCTTCATCCCTACGCCAAGCATATACTTCTCACTTCCTAGGGAATCCCCGTACAAGGTCAATCGTGTCAACAGCTAAGGAGAGCAAGCAGCGAACCTCAGTTATAGCTATGGCCGGAGAAGGTGAGCATTAACTTATTTTGTGGTTATTCACTATTGCCCATGGCAATTTGCGAAGAATTGTGTGGTGCGCAGTTGTATTGTTTGCCTAAATTATTTGGGGCTTAATACAAAGTATGCAAATTGGAAATGTTAATTTTGATTCATCAGTCTCATTCTGACTTATTGTAGATGTTAAGACATTAAGTATCAAAATACTGAGTCCATTTATGTCTTTCTTCTGCATTATTTTTATATTTTTATTGTTAATGGATAATTTAATGCTGTTAGGCTGTCTTAGAATACAGTAGAGCATGCACGTAAGTTGTTTGTTGAAATGACAGTGTTTGACGATGTATGCTAAAGTTTCTTCTGAGATTGGCTTCATAAATTAGACAAATACAGATCTCTCCTTGTTATATGATGCAGAGGCTTATAATTTTTTTCACCTTGTCGTAACATTAAATCATACTGTGTTGCATTTTTACCTCAACACAGATGTCAAGCGTACAGTGCCATTGAAGGATTACCGCAACATTGGCATCATGGCTCACATTGATGCTGGAAAAACTACCACAACAGAGCGTATCCTCTATTACACGGGAAGGAACTACAAGATCGGAGAGGTGCATGATGGCACAGCCACGATGGATTGGATGGAGCAGGAGCAAGAGCGAGGCATTACTATCACCTCTGCTGCCACCACTGCTTTCTGGAACAAGCACCGCATCAATATCATTGACACCCCCGGCCATGTCGACTTCACCCTTGAGGTTGAGCGTGCCCTTCGCGTACTCGATGGCACAATTTGCTTATTCGACAGTGTCGCTGGGGTTGAGCCCCAGTCTGAGACTGTTTGGCGCCAGGCTGACAGATATGGCGTCCCTAGGATATGTTTTGTTAATAAGATGGACCGTCTGGGTGCTAATTTTTACAGGACAAGGGATATGATTGTTTCAAATTTGGCCGCAAAGCCGCTGGTTATCCAGTTGCCCATCGGTGCTGAGGATGCGTTCAAGGGAGTTGTTGACTTGGTGAGAATGAAGGCAATTGTATGGACCGGAGAGGAGTTGGGCGCAAAATTTTCATATGAGGAGATACCTGATGACTTGAAGGATCAGGCACAGGATTACCGGATGCAATTGATTGAAACTGTTGTTGAACTGGATGATAAAACAATGGAGAACTATCTAGAAGGAGTAGAACCTGATGAGGCGACAATCAAGAAGCTGATCCGTAAAGGCACATTAAATCTTAGTTTTGTACCTGTTTTGTGCGGGACAGCATTCAAAAACAAGGGTGTACAGCCTTTGCTGGATGCTGTTGTTGATTATCTCCCTTCGCCGCTTGATTTACCGCCCATGAAGGGAACCGACCCCGAGGATCCGGAGGTGGTCATGGAGAGATTAGCGAGTGACAATGAGCCATTCTCAGGTCTGGCATTCAAAATTATGACTGACCCGTTTGTGGGTACGTTGACTTTTGTGAGGGTCTACTCTGGCAAGCTCGTTGCAGGTACTTATGTATATAATGCTAATAAGGGGAAGAAGGAGAGGCTTGGACGACTTTTGGAGATGCATGCGAATAGTAGAGAGGATGTAGAAGTGGCCATGACAGGAGATATTGTGGCTGTGGCGGGTCTTAAGGATACAATCACCGGTGAAACACTTTGCGACCCAGATAAGCCGATTGTGCTGGAAAGAATGGATTTCCCAGATCCAGTTATCAAGATTGCAATTGAGCCCAAGACTAAGGCTGATATAGATAAGATGTCTAATGGATTGGTTAGGCTTGCACAGGAGGATCCGTCGTTTCACTTCTCCAGAAATGAGGAGACGAACCAGACTGTTATTGAAGGAATGGGTGAGCTTCATCTGGAGATCATAGTTGATAGGTTAAAGAGAGAATTTAAGGTCAGCACTTTAGCTATCTCTTAAAAATTACAATTAATTAAGTTTTGTGAAATTGCCTTAACCCCAATCCTGCACAAACAGGTTGAAGCAAACATTGGTGCTCCTCAAGTGAACTACCGTGAGAGCATATCAAGGACCGCACAAGTAAAGTATACGCACAAGAAGCAGTCTGGTGGGGCTGGGCAGTTCGCTGAAATCGTAGTACGGTTCGAGCCACTCGAGGCAGGTAGCGGCTACGAATTTAAGAGCGAGATAAAGGGAGGAACAGTACCAAAGGAGTACGTCCCAGGTGTAATGAAGGGGTTAGAAGAGTCCATGTCGAATGGTGTGCTTGCAGGTTATCCGGTGGTTGATGTGCGGGCCGTGCTTGTTGATGGGTCCTACCATGATGTGGATTCTAGCGTTCTGGCCTTCCAGCTGGCAGCAAGAGGTGCTTTCCGTGAGGGAATAAGGAAGGCTGGACCAAAACTCCTTGAACCCATTATGAAAGTCGAGGTGGTGACACCTGAAGAGCATTTAGGAGATGTCATTGGAGATTTGAACTCAAGGAGAGGGCAAATTGATACTTTTGGTGATAAGCCAGGTGGTCTCAAGGTATGTACTATTTTTTTAAGACATAATTTCATTCTATGATCTGTACAGTTGTCTATAATGGCTTGTTTATAATTAGCCCAGTTTCCTACTGTTGTGTGATCTGATTGTATTCTTTGAAGTACAGGTGATTGATGCCCTTGTGCCGTTGGCCGAGATGTTCAATTATGTCAGTAATCTTCGTGGAACGACTAAAGGACGAGCATCATATACAATGCAACTATGCAAATTCGATGTGGTGCCACAACACATTCAAACCAGCTCTCTGCTGCAAAGCAGGAGAAGGAAGAAGTTGCAGCTTGAGGCAAGTTGCTCATGGAGATCAAGGGTACATTGCAAGCACAAGGAACTGTTTCAGGAAACAATTGATTTTCTTATAGTGATAAGTTTTGTCCAAGATAGGATTTTCCAATGTTCAGAATTATTTCGGGACATTATCGGTATTCAAACATTTATTTGTTAGTTGCCTGCAGATGATAGCTTAATAATCTGGAAATGTTTTTTCTCTATCGTTCCAGATAAAGTCTTTGCTTACAGCTGTTTCCTTTTGTAGCTGTATGGCTATCTTTTTATTTATTTTTATGAAAGTCGCTTGATTCTGTTATCTTCGCCATAATAAAGAAAGACAACGATTATCACAGTTCATATTGTTTACATACAATAACTCCCACAGAATTAGCTTTGGTGACAACATGATCAGCTGCTCCACGGTATCTTAACTTAGCAATCTTGATCTTTTCAAAATAAGCCAAGCAACATGGCAACAGCAATTAGACCATAAGAACCAATCTCTATGATGCCATCTTATTAAATTATGGCTTGGATTAAGATTAAAGAACTTTTGCTCCAACTTCAGCTCCGACAACGATTCAAATACATCCATTTTTTTAATCGTTTGACAAAAAAATAGTTTAGAAGTCAAATATTAAAACAGAACAAATATATTTTATATTAATTTCTTTACATACACATAAAAAATAATCATTTTTTAATCCTATTTTAAATATATTAATGTCCAAAATCATCCTCATGAATATATTCTTATTAATATCTTTTTAACTCTTGACGTTTTTTCAAAAAATCAGAAAACCAAAATTACTCAATTGTAATCATTATTTATATAAGAAAAAAATAATATGAATTATATATCTGGTGACTTTATTTTGACATTTAATTAATAAATTATAGAAGCTCTAAAAAAGAGGTATAGCGATCGCACAAAAATTTGAAACATTTAAAACCCTCTTTTAGCCTTCTCATACAAGAGCTGATAGTAACAATATCTCAGATATCAACCATGAGTCCATGATACAAAAATAAGACAGCGCCTAAAGAGAGTTTTGCACAGAAGAAATCAGGAATAGACAAATAATGCAATCTACGTTACAACCAACACACAAAACACACATGATGTCTATTATTTAATTTGGACTATTCCTGCGTTAACAAGCTTCTGAATCTTGTTCATGACCTGAGGGTTCTTCAGGTGATTCTGTGCAGTTGATGGATTCTCTTGGAAATCAATCAATACCTACACAACAAATTATTACATCTATCAGCCTAAAACTCCAAAAAAGGAAAACCAACTGTAACATCATTGGAGCAACTGAGTAAACATGCCAACAACCAGAGTTAGTTAACAACCAGATTATTACATGTATCAGCCTAAAACTCACCTGACGCATGATGGGATCAGTTAATATACCCTGAATTTCTGGGTCTTGCATACCCTTTGCCTGAAAAGAACAACCAGAGTTAGTTATCATGATCATCTTGAAATATAAATTGAATAACACATAAACTTGGCAGTCACTCCCAGGGTTAAAAAAAAAAAACACACAGAGAGAGGAAAACTGACCTGTCTCTCCTGCAATTCTTCAGGAGTAAGATCACCTCTGCCTGCCTTGTTAACCTGTTCAACACACCTGCAAGTAAACCAAAGTACCAGAAATGCCATCTGTGAGCTCCTTACAACAATCATTAACAAATAATATAATCTAAGGGCATGCAACAGATATGCACCAATGCTTCATAAATGTTATTGTTCTGTTTACCTTCTAATGCCATCTGTGAGTTCCTGGTTGTTCGGGTCATGCTTCAAACCCTCCTGGTAGGTTTGCATTGCCTTTTCATACTCCTTCATGAAAAACTGGACAGCACCTTTCCTAGTATATCCCTTCGTGAAGGTTGGATCCAGCTCAATGCATTTCTCAGCATCCTTGAGACCTTCAGGCAAAGCACCCAGCTTTGTGTAGCATGCAGCTCTATTGCTGTACACCTGTTGCATTTTTTACATGATTAGTAATTAGGAAGTATTTACCATTAGGTAGGTACTGAATTCCCATCACTAACATTCTAAAAAATGAAACTCAATACTTTTTCAAAGAACTCAAAAGTTTGTGCAGAGGACAAATTAAGGTCAATGTTCAGGCTCGCTCATTATAACAAGGCACCAAAAAAAATTCACTGCATTACCCTAGGATCCTTGGGGTTCCTCTTTAGTGCTTCCGTGTAGTGCCTCACTGCTTCTGGGTACTTTTGCTGCTTGAAGAAGTCATTTCCTACAAAATACAGGTAGAATGTATTAGCTTTAGACTTAAGAGAGTACAATCCCATCACATTATCATTGTGATTATATATAATTTTTCACAAGCAATTGCTCTAACTGTATCAATTTTAGTAATTACTGTTGAGGTTGCACAGAATTACAGCGTCTCTTTGTTTTTTTTTTTCTATCATTGTAGACAGGGAAGGGTAACAGTTTAAATAAGCACACCTTTCTCCCTCTCCTCATCAGCAATTTTTGGGTCAAAGTACTCTTGCTGTTCCAATTCTTTCTTAGCTCTCTCTGCATCATTCAGTTTATTTAGAGTGTCTGGATTCCTGTGCTCTGTCAAGGCCTTCTGGAAAGCCTCAATGGCAAGGTCATAGTCTTTGGAAGTTTTTGCGAGTTTCATTAGAGCATTTCCTTTCCTCGTCAATGCCCGAGCAATCATCTTGTAGTCAGACCGAAGCTCCCTTCCCCTCTCTACAGCTTTATCACAATCATTTATGCATTCATCATACTGCGTACCAAAATAATTCAAACAATTAAGAAAAGCTGCACATGGAGGGGAGATTAATGAAAGAGCACACTACAAGCAAAATTAGGGTTTGATACTGACGAAAAATTGACCATGTGCCCACAAACAGGTTGGTTCAAATAGCCAATCCTAGTATTTATAAACAGCTAAATTAACATAAACAACAACATCAATTGCTTTAAAACTTTTGAAAATCTACCGATCAGATTGCTCCCAGTAATAAGCATTATAAATATTGGGCATGGTTATCTCCATTAGTACCATTTTCATTGGAATATCTCAGATAAACTAACTGTTCATCCCAGATCAAATGGTAAACCTAACAAAATGACTGAGTGCTCGATTTTAATGAACCTCCTTTACCTAACCAAAAGCTGCCTGCTCTAGCTCACAGATTTTAAAGGATTTTCATCATGTTTGGTCTAACATTCTAAACCACTAATTGAAATGAGGCCATAAATTAAGAACATGCTATTGGAGACCCATATGAGACAAGAAGCCCAACAACACTAGTGAGTTACATATGCGCTGATATAAGAACTCTCACAATAACAACAAGGAGATTCAAGTGGTAAATTGGAGAGACCAACTCTTTGGTTTGTCCTTCCTCAATTAATATTACTAATATTAATCTAATAACAAGTATTTAAATAACATTGACCAAAAAATGAGCTATACATATATAAGAAAGGATCTTACCTTCCCCATCTCCAAGTAGACTGCAGCCCTATTCGTGATGTAAGATATATCCTCATCGTCCAGTTCCATTGCTTTTGTATAGTGTGCAATAGCCGTCTCGAAATCTTTCTTCTTATAAGCAGCATTACCCTTCTCCTTCTCCTTCTGAGCCTCAGCCTTCCTCTCCTTGGCCGTCTTCTCCTCTTCTGGCACCTCCATAGGCTCCGTCTCCGGCTCCGGTTCAGGCACCTTCTTCTCTGGCTCAGCCGCCCTCTTTGTAGACTCGGGCTCAGCCTCAGAAGATCCCATATCCCTTTCCATATCATCACCACCAGCTCTCATCTTGACATTAAGCAACACGCCAAGAACATTCATCATCCTCGGATCCTGGAGATACATGTTGATCATATTCGGGTTCTTCTGCACCTCCCTCATCATTTGCACGAAATCGGGCTGCTGGAGGTAAGCCCGTGTGGTCGGATCCGCAGTGAGCTTGCTCCACACATCCGGCCCGTTAAAGATCTGACCGAATGGCGAGGCACCAGCAGGCCTTGCACGTGCAGCGGCTGCCTTGGCATCAGCAAGTCCCGACTTTAAACCTTCGTTAGAAGGATCCAATTCAAGCCCCTTCTGATAAGCCGAAACGGCATCTTCAGCATTGCCGAGGCCGATGTGGGCCGCGCCAAGCCGAGAGTAACCCTTTGCCCAGTCAGGCTTTAGCTCTACCGTCTTTTTAGCGTCGTCTAGAGCCTCAGCATAGCGGTGGAGAGAGGCGTGCGCGGCGGAGCGGTTTGAGTAGAGAACATGATTACTTGGGGCAAGGGTGATTGCGTCGGAGAAGTGTTGAACCGCTTCTTCGAACCGTCCAGCCGAGAAGGCGGCGTTACCCTTGGCTTTTGCTTCATCTGCCATTAGAATTCAGAATTGAGAATTGAGGGAAGAAAATTTTGGGAATACAAATTTGAGATTGGAATTGGGAAGGACGAGACGGCCGAGGGTTTTAAAGCAGGGAAGAGAGTTCTAGGGGGAGTCCAAGAGTTTCTGGAACGTTCCGGGAGGGGAGAAAAATTTATAGAAAGAAAAGTATCCCAAAATCTCAAGTGGTTGGTTATTGCTAAATTTGAGCTGTCCAAATTGCAATTGCTATTTATTTATACCTAATTTGGCTCAGGGGTTACGGGGTACACCATCTTATGAGGGTGATTTCTGCTGTCATGTGGGACAGCCTTTGCAGTTCATGGAAGAGAAATCGTGTAGAACGGACCTATATTATAAATTTCTCGGCCCTCAGAAGTCAAAGGATCAACTGAACTAGAATTCAGATCCGGTGCAATACTCATTCGAACATGGATAGGTTTACAGAATACAGCCGCTGCAATAAAATAGGGTAATTATATCTTCCCCCATCTATTCATCCCCCATTTCATCCCCCATTTCATCTCCCAACTAACTAACTACTTTTTCTAACTATAATTCAAAATTCTAACTACCTAATGGCCCTACAAATTAATTACCCAATTTTCTCCATTTATTTATTTCCTCTTTCTCCCTCCCTCTCCCACCTCTCCCACCTCTCCCTCTCCACCTCCGCCTCCACCTCCGCCCGCCTCTCCCACCTCTCCCTCTGCGCCTCCGCCCGCCTCTCCCACCTCTCCCTCTCGGCCTCCCTCTCCCACCTCCACCTCCGTCTCTCACCTCCGTCTCCCACCTCCCACCTCCGCCTCCGCCGGAGTAGATCCATCACTGTCGACCGCCGGGTCAGATCCGCCTCCGCCGGGTCAGATCCGAGTTATTTGCAAAGAACAAAGCTTCATTAATGGTGAATTAGACCAGTGCGTACTAAGTACATATGGATGAATACTTAATGTTTTAGAGATGAATACTTCAACGTTTATGGATGAATACTTAATATCTTAGGCATAAATACTTTAACTTATATGTATGAATACTTGATATCTTATGGATGAATAATTTTTATTTGTTTGGTATGCACATAAGTTTGTAATACTCTTGGTACATTAACTATTTACACTTACACGATGAGGATGAATATTTGTTTAATGCGGGATGAATACTTGCATGACGAGGTGTGAATACTTGTGCAACAGACAACTCGAAAGTATGTCATCATGGATCTCATTTGAAAGAGAAAATTGTGTAGAGGACATTCGTGGTTTTAGATTTGCAAAATTCCTCACAGATTGTCAGAAATATTGGTTAGATTGAAGGGAGAAAAAAAAACCCATCTCTAAAAACGTGTAATACTCTTGGTACATTAACTATTTACACTTACACGATGAGGATGAATACTTGCTTAATGCGGGATGAATACTTGCATAACGAGGTGTGAATACTTGTGCAACGGACAACTCGAAAGTATGTCATCATGGATCTCATTTGAAAGAGAAAATTGTGTAGAAGACATTCGTGGTTTTAGATTTGCAAAATTTCTCACAGATCGTCAGAAATATTGGTTAGATTGAACGGAGAAAAAAAAACTCATCTCTAAAAACGTGTAAAAGATGAGTGATTGATGTGTCCAAATATGCTTCTATTGCAAAGATGAATACACTTATATAGATTGATGAATGCTAGTTGTGTTACAGATGAATACTTTTTTTGCAAATTTCTAAAATGAGCTGAAGGTAGTTAGAAGTCACCCACTTAATTAATGCGCTGACGGTTATGCGGTCCCCCACTTAATTAATGCTCTGACAGTTGTGCGGTCCCCCACACATATTGTTTGTCTCCTACTTTCTTATTGTAATATATCAAAATATGTTTCTATTGCAAATGTGAATACCTTCATATAAATGGATGAATACTAGTTGTGCTACATATGAATACTTCTGCAAATTTCTAAAATACACTGACAGTTATAAATTCTAACTAACTAACTAACTACCTTAATTAATGCAACTGACGGGGGATGAAACGGGAGATTGTTCACGGGGGAGAGCTAGGCGGACCCAATAAAATAATGGCAGCGGATGTTGTATTGTTCAACCATTGATCAAGGAGATGGGAAAAAAAAATCGCCTTAAAAATTGAACATATGTAATTTATGTGTCTTGGTTTTGATCCGATAATAATTCTTAAAAGAGGTTAAAAAAATTAAGAAAAGTTTATTGCTAATAATAGATGCTTCCTCCTAAATAAAATAGTATTAAAACTAGTAGTAACTAATAATTGAAAAAGATCGACCTAGTATGACTGTGTTCCTGTAAATAGAAAATGGGTATTAGATTTATATTTTATGCACCTTCTTAAATTAAATAGAAGCTGGATGGACTTGTTGACACTTCGAGCCATCGGTTTAAACTTTAAATAGATATTTATAAATTAATCTTTGCTAGTATGATCGATTTACCGGCAAGTCCAGCGTGCTTTTTTAAAGACTATAAACTAGTACAAACAAGAATACAAGATTTACTTCCAATAAAAGCAAACCAGTAGAGATTCTAATCTATGATATGGCTATTACTATCATGCAGTGGTTGTGCACTATTCAATGAGAGGCGAGGGAGAGATGGGATAGATTATGCAGGAACATATGTTACTTGTCTTGCAGTTCTATTTACCATTTGAATAGTTTTATTCTAAATTATACTTAATATACATATTTATGTTTTTCTTTTTGAGTTTACTATTCATTGTATATAAACTTTTTCTTATTAATATATTGTTGGCTAAAAGCCAACCTTCAAGAATACAAGATTTAAATTAATCCAATTACTAATTCGAAATATCAAAATGCTGATCCAAGTTCAATAAAAACATCAAGTAAGATCCATAGCCATTTCTTAACAGATCTCGATTTGGATTTGGATCTAACTATCGAGTTGTTAAAATATATGTTTTTCCGCCTCAAAGCCTTATCTTTACATCACTACTAATAAATTAAGCATTAATATTGAGAGTTACAAAATAAACATCCACAAAAATTTATTTAATTTAATTTATAACAGAATTGACATATTGATCAACATCAAAATCCGGTGAAAACATTTTGTCTTGCAATTTCGGGGAGAACAGCTACTCTTCAATTCGGAGAGACATTTTGCCTGTTGGAACTAAATTGGGCCGAAAAGGATGCAAAGTCCTGGCTATAGTAGGCCCATTGCCAAATTATGGCCCTCTCAACCGAATTAAGATTTATATTAATGATAGATGAATTTAGATTCAGAGCAACACCTACCGTATAGAATGAGATATGAGTCGTCCATTTAAATCTGACACGGGTCTTAAAATGAACCTCTTATATTCTAAATAGATTCGAATTGATTTTTCCTCGACTAGAAGTTTTCTACCTCAGATTCTAAGTGGATATGTATTCATGATCGAGACGACTCATTTTCTCTCAAGGGAAAGGAGACGGACATTAGACCTAATTCGATTCGATGTCTGATCAAAATCTGTATATCTGTTTCCAAAATTCGTGTGATCTATTTAGATTTACAGACGAATCTGTACGAATTTCAAAACAAATATAATAATTTAATATGATGAACCGGCCCGGTATCTACTCTCATACTCGAGAGTGGACAAACGAATGAACGATATGGATCAATTGGGCTAATCGCCTGATCCGCTATGTCATAGTTTTTTCCCAGTTGGTTTTACTATTTTAGTTAACACTCAACAGCCTCCTGCCCTCCTCCTTTCTTTTTCAAACAGTGAAAAAAATTAGCTGCTTTCTTACGAATATATATCCTCGAATCCAAGTGGATTGGTCGAAGCCGTGGCATCCACGCTGCTGCAGTTTAATCAATTGTATAAATTCAATGGTCTGCTGCAGTTTTTCGGGTGAAGTGGCTGGCCTACATTTGCTCCCTTCTGTTCTTGTTTGAATAAGAGATGCTTAATTATTTTTATTTCTTTTTTCAGTATCGAGGACTCATAACTTAAATTTTAAGTCAGCTGTACCTTAAATTCTATTTAATTTTTGTATTCCTCGTTACTCTAGAAAAGAATTCCACTCCAGAAACAGCCTATATACTTTTCTATATATCTTCGCACCAGGAAAGAATCTGATTGCACGCGCCTTCTTTCCTCTCTCATCAAATAATATGTATTCATCATACAACACTTCAATTCTCCTCCTCACCATCTTTTTCATCTTCCCATTTTCATTCTCCCTCAGAACTCGTAACAATGACACAACCACCGACACAGATATTGATCATGAACTCAACCAGTGGTGCGCAGAGACTCTGCACCCTCAAGCATGTATCTATTACTTCACTAATAACACCCTCCCCTACATTCCGAAACAAAAATCCGACTTCTTTCGTATCTCCTTGCAACTTACACTGGATGCAGCCGACCGTGCGCAAAGCCACCTCAGACGGTTAGGCCCCTACTGTAATTCAACCTCTGAGCTCACTGCTCTTTTGGACTGTTGGAAGCTCTATGCCAATGCTGCACTCCAAATAAACCGCACTATGCAAGGTGGTTGTACCAGCATTGACTCGCAAACGTGGCTCTCTGCCGCTTTGACCAGTGTGACCACTTGTCGTAAGGGGTTTGCCGATCTAGAAGCTCCTGACTCTGTGATTAACCCTGTCATGCGGTACAATGTATCTGATCTAGTTAGCAACCTCTTAGCCCTTAATATTGGATATAATTATACGAACAACACAACAAGTAATGCTGGAGGCAAGAAAAAATTCAATTGGATGAAGGCCGGTCACCAGAAGTTGCTTCAGTTGTCAACATCCCAAGCAAATTTAGTGGTGGCTAAGGATGGATCTGGAAATTATGGTACAATACGAGATGCAATTAGTGACGCAGCAGCTAAAATATCTGGGATGAGCAGCAATAGCCAGTTTGTGATCTATGTTAAGGCAGGGGTTTACAGTGAAAATTTGCAAATTGTTAACAGTATAACTAATCTAGTTTTTGTTGGTGATGGAATTGGAAGGACGATAATTACCGGAAACCGCAGTGCCAGCAATGGGTTCACCACTTTCGGTTCTGCAACTTTCAGTAAGACTTAAAAACTATGCATTCTTGAATAAATAGTGTATCTTATTTTAAAATCAATTTTAGATATGATTTTGGTTTCTTAATTAATGCAGGTGTACTTGGAAATGGATTCATGGCAACAGGCATCACATTTCGGAACACATTTGGGCCAACTTCTCAAGCGGTAGCCATGCTTTCAGCCTCCGACCAATCTATCTTCTATAAATGCAGCTTTGAAGGGTATCAAGATACGCTGTGTACCTTCTCTCAAAGGCAATTCTACCGAGAATGTGACATCTATGGCACAGTCGACTTCATATTTGGGAATGCAGCTGCAGTGTTTCAAAAATGCAACATCTACACCAGGATCCCTGTACCCGGTCAGGCCAATGTGATAGCTGCACAAGGTCGATCTGATCCGAACCAGAACACAGGCATAGTGATTCAATCATCCAATATCAAGGCAGCACCAGAATTCTGGCCTATACACCGTACTGTGAAGTCGTTCCTTGGGCGTCCATGGCAGCGTTATTCTCGCACAATATTTGTACGCAACTACATAGACAGCATCATTGATCCTGAAGGTTGGACACCAACGTCAATACCAGATTTCTTAAATACACTCTATTTTGCAGAGTTTCAGAATACTGGACCTGGATCAAGGCTTTCAATGAGGATAAAGTGGCCAGGATACCATCGTATAGGGCGTGCATCCTTACTTCGACAGTTCACTGCCAGCCGATTCATTGCTGGTAGGGTATGGATTCCGGCTAGTGGTGTGCCCTTCAACCCAGTATTTTAACAATATTTGAGGCTTGCTTATTAAGAATAGTTTTAATTTTATTTCATATGACATTTGCAATTTCTGTTCATCGATCAATCTGTTATTGATTTTCCTTGTGGTTTAATAAAGGTGTATTCAGTTTCTTTGAATAAAACAGTAGTACCATGGGCAAATTTAATTGTAGAGAATGGAGTCAATTGACTCCCCTTTCTTTTTCTTTTACAATTTTACAAAATATGTTAAGAGTGATGCTATAATTAATATGCATATTACATAACGACCTATGCTATGGATTCATATCTTCATTTTTAATGTTTAAGCCGTTGATCTGAACAATTCAACATGATCTTCATATGAAAAAATAACTATAGAACAAATTTTATATATTTTTTTAAAAAATTACTACTTTTTTAGATAGATCGAAAATCACTTGATTTGAAAATTATGGACCCATCTAAAAACAACGATTTTCTACCCATCTAAAAAATAGTAAATAATTTCTAAATAATATAAAATTTAATCTCCAAGTACATTTTTACATAAGAATTATGTTTAACGGTTCGCATCGCCTATTTGATTTTTTATAATAGAGATATGGATCCATAGCACGGATCGATCTATTATACATGCATATTACCATAGCTTCACTCGTATGTTAATATGTACTAACTTTTTTTTTGTCTTAAAGAAACTTTAAATAGATACATATTCAGTTTTTATTGACCCTCATACTTGTCAAATGATAAGTATTATCAGATTAAGAACACTATAATTCTCAAATATTGTATAATTGACTCGTATTATGAGGTTTTCTAGACCCTCTTGAGCGGTACTGGAAACTATTTCTGCAGATACTTCTTCAATTATAAAAAAAGGAAGATTTCAGCACAAGCAATGATGTTTCCATAATTCCGTCCTTGACGACTACCAAAGGAATAAAATCATGCACAGAGGCATCTATTGGTTACTAGCAGCACGAAAATATGAGACGATTAATGCACCGTAATGTAACCGCTTAATTTTTCTAGTCTTTCACCCACCATTCCAAGGGGCGGACCCAGGTAGGCCGGGGGCAGCTGCCTCTGGATTTTGAATTTTAGTGAAAATTTATCGGTTCTAACTGATTTTGTCTTTTTTGAAAAAAATTTTGTTCTCCTCTGAATGTTTGATTTGTAATTCGGAATAAATTTAGGGTTAAAATTAAAATAAATTTGTTGAATTTTAATTAATAATTAGAATTATAAGTTAGAGTATTAGAAATTACAATTCAAAGTATTGTAAAGTACAAGTTAAAAGTATTATTTTTTATCGAGTATCTAATTAGTTAATGAATTTAAATCCGATTCGATATTTTTTTACCTCTTCTGACGAAAATTTTGAATCCGCCCCTGCCCTTCCATTCCTTCACTAAGAACAAATTTGCATCTTTCCCTGTGCCATACTCATACAACTCTATTTTGGTTCTGAATTTAATTTTTGCTTTCAAAATTGTTTTATGAGAAAAGAGTCGTAATTCAATAAAATTATTTTTTCTTTTCTTTTCTTTTCTTTGAGACATTTTATAAAAAAAGGCTGAAGCCCAGTTTCATTAACGAAACCAAGTTAAGTTATAAAAGACACTGTTATGTAGAGAGCTACAAAAACCCCAAAGCTCTTTTCCCTGATATAATCTGTAGAGCAACATATATAAGTAATGTATTTTCCAACTCTTTTCTTTGAGACATAAAGGCATACAAAGACTGCCGGTTTGAGTTGTACTCTTGTTTCGTTGATTTGAAGGTGGCTTAACTTCCGTAAGGTATACTTTCACTGACTCCTTACAATCTGCATATTATAATTCATTGCCTCTATAAAGACCCTTTTGATTCATCGATTGAGATGCTGACCATTCTGAACGAAGTATTCATGGTTGTTGATGAAATGTGAGCTAATTGTGTGCATCAAAATTAAAATTTTAATTGAAGCATCTACAGTGCTTTCAGAAATTTAAATGTGAGCTAATTGTGTCAGATTATAATTTTTTTTGAAATCATGATAATAGTGCTTTCAAAAATATAATAATATGCAAGATGTAATTAATTAGGAGGTAATTAGATAAACTAACATGGTAACCATATATTCTTGGTTTTTCATTCCCATGTACCAGTATGGCAATAGTGCTTTCTTGGTGTTTCATTCAGAAATATAATAATCATGACAATAGTGCTTTCACGACAATGGTTTGATTTATGTTTACTAGTACCAATGACTCAATGATTTATCTGTTGGTAGTTGGATATAAATTGTCCTTGTGCTTGCCAATTAATGATTCAACGGATGAGGGAGAAAGTTGATCAATTAATCAGGTACCAGTCAAACCAAAGCTGAATTCTGAGAAATTGAATTTGGAATTGAAGTGGGTTGGATGTTGAATTGCTGATAGCGGTGTACTGATACTGTTGCTCATTGTTTTTTTTTTTTTAATTGTTTCCATTTTTTGGTTTTTTTTTTTCCAATTTCCAAAGTTCTTTCTTATGTAGTCTTTTTTTCCTTTTATAGTTTAGTTTTTTTTTTTTTCCCATTTGTTTTACATACTGTAACCTGACACAACTTGATAATGACAATTTTAAGGCAATTTAACCTTTAGAACCTGATAATGTCATGACATTTATTTCTAAGTCTGATTCTTTACAAGACAATTTTATTTTTTGGGATAATCGAAACACAGTGATGATTCTTTACAAGTCGGGTATTTTTCTATAGTTTATGCCACATTGATTAGTTGAGTTGTAAATGTTGAAATTTATCAAAACATATGTTCATTTCATGCAAGAAATTATTCTTTACACATGTCCATCTCAGTACCATCGGTATAGATTCACATTTAAACCACTACTACATTCTTCTTATATGTAAAATGGTCACATTTATTTTAAGGTAAGACTAAAAATTACTTCACATTATTTCTCCCTTCCTGTATAGCTGTGAAACAAGTCACCACCATTGCTCAGCTCGTTTACAAAGATAGGAGGATTTCCTAGCGGTTTGATTTATTTGGGTGGATATGTGTTTCTTTGGGTGGGTATGTGTTTCTGGGGTGAGAATCTGTTGCGATTCTAAGGGATCGCAGGACCCTGCGATTCTAATCTCAACCATTCAAATGATGAAACCCATAATTTGTTGGAGAAGTCAGTTTTTGTGCACGAATCTCAAAACATATGAACGGTTGGGATTAGAATCGCAGAGACCCTGCGATCCCAGAGGATAGTAGCAGATTTATTTCCGTGTTTCTTAAGAATCTGATGTCTACAATATTCATTATACTCTATCTTTCTACCACTCCGTGGAGAATGATCAAATTGGGCCCCACCTCTACGTCTTTCTCCATCAGCCAATGAGACCATTGGCCCCACATGTCCCTACTCTCTCTTGTATGATTCGATCTTAGAGAAATGAAGAAGAAAAAAAATAAGAAGTTTGGATTGGAGACAATGTTTTCAGTTTTTTTTATGAATCTAACAATTGAACGACTCATTCTATTTTTCTCTGTCGGTTTTTAATAAATTTTTATGAATAAAAAATTATCCACAACGAAAGAAGGTCAATTGACTTCTTTTTAAAAAAAATATATTGTATTATGTTCTATATAATTTCGAGTAAAATATTATGAATATTACAAAATAAATTTCATTCTCAATATAGAAGTTTTATATAATTGATCTCTATTCACATTTGACTTCATAGTTTAAAAGTCTGACTCCGTACCTATTTCTTATTTATAAAAAAGTAGTAAACAAAATTGGATGCATGTAATACTTCAAAATCTTGTTTACGCATTAAAGCGGAGACTATTGTAGCGAATATAACTTGTGTTGGTTAGAATATGTGATCACAAGCAACCGTATTAAAGACATAAGATCCAAGCTCCAACAAATATTAAAGTCTACGTTTCCAGTACATACTTGTTATGACACCTTGATAACAAAACAAGGGGTGCCTCGGGTTACCGGGCCGATCCCTTTTTCACGGGTCCATATCGCGCGACTCGTTGCAACTAGCTAGGCTCCTCTGTTCGGTTGGGTTTACTTTGTTTTTCTCGTAAACAGAGCTCGGATCGGATTTGTTTTATCCCAGCTGCTCTGGTCCCGACATTTTTATTAATATCAAAAGTTTAATTGAAATTAATATTTATGTTCAGAATTCTAAATTTTCGCTAAAAATATCCAAACCGGTCACAAAATGACCGGCTTACACCCCCCAAAAAAGACACAAGGGCTTCCTAAGATCACACATACTGAGGAGTCTCCTCAACGATTCCTTTAAGATAATATTTTTTTATTATTTTTTATTTTATAGAATAATTAAATTTAATTACTATAAACCCAAAACCCAAAAACCTAAACCCTAAACCCTAAACTCTAAACCCAAAACCCAAAACCGAAAACCCTAAACTCTAAACCCAGAAGTAGTAACCTGACAATTGTTTACCATTTCTAAAATTGTTTACCTGACAATTGTTTACCATTTAGTAACATGACAATTGTTTACATTTCTAAAATGTAGTTTGTTTACCATGGCCATTATTTCATTACACTGTGGTGGAAAAATGCTTAGTAATGCACACAGGGCTTATTACAACAAAGATGCAGTTCATTCATTTCCGGTTCCAGATGATATCTCACTTTTGGACCTGAAATCCATGGTTTATACACACACCAGTTACAATCCAGAAAGGTGGAACCTAGAATTGGCAACCCGACATAGCCCTCCCCCCAGCGGGAAATGGGTTGTTCTGAAACTTGTAGATGAGACTACGTGGAGCGCCATGTTCGGTTATTTGATGTCCCAAGGGAGTTATATAATAGAAATCTTTGTCAGAAGAATTCTGGTAGAGCCGGGGTTGGAAGTTCTGGCTTTGGATCAGCAGCACCACATTATACAACACAATCAGAAACATACAGACCCCTCGTTCATTTAATCGAACCTGACCCAGAAACGTCACTCCACCAGCACCCCAACGAAGACACTCAGTTTCATCCCCACCTAGACCCGTAAATGTGGCGTCTTTACCGTTACCTCCAATATCACCTTACCCCAGACCGGCACCAGTAGACAATGCAACCTGGCCGGACTTTGAAGATATTAATGAAATGTCGGAGGACGATATGAGGAATGGGGATGAATTTGAAGGAGAAATATGGGGGGATTCGGATCACTTGGATTTTTATGGTGAAGATGGTCCGGTTGAAACAGCTAAAGGGCAAATAGGTCGTAATGTTGAGAACATGCAGCTTAGTAACCAGACTGATACGCACCCGTTCCCAGATCTCAATGATGTATCTGAGTTTAGAGAAGCAGATATTGGTTATTATGGGCAACGGATTGAGTACAAAGGTGAGCTGACTTTGAACCAATATTTTAGAAGCAAAGAAGATCTAATGAAGAAGATCAGAGAGCACCATATCAAAAAGAATCAGGAGTTCAGAATGAAGAAAAGTGACAGGGATCAGATTCATGCGGTGTGCAAGGACCCGAATTGTCGTTACGAACTTCGGAAAAAGCCGTCGGGATATGGAGACGCATGAGTTATAACTAAGCAAGACAGGTCTCATACATGTAGGACTGAGCATACAAGGGACGACCACGAATGTCTGGCGGTATCACTCATTGCCAATGTCATTGAGAGAAGCATTAAGAACGACCCATGTATAAGCATCCAGACGGTAGCAGACTGTGTTTTGGCTGTGTATGACAATGTGAAACCTAAATACAACCGACTGTGGAGGGGCCGTGAGCTTGCAATAGCCCAACAATTTGGTAGTTGGGAGACTTCATACAGCTTGTTGAGATCATTGTTGATGGCAATTTGCAACAACAATTCCGGCTCGACGTACCAATTTCTGACCAACCCGATACGGGATAAGAAAACAGGAGAAATTATGTCAGGTGTTGCTCAGTTCAGAGCCGTAGTATGGGCTTTTGATTCATGCATTACAGCGTTTCAGTTATTGAGACCTGTGATCAGCAGTACCAGTGAGAGAACGAGTGACGACAAATGAAGAGTTTAAGAATTCAATTTTATTCTTCATCTGATTAAATTAAATGAATATTAACCCGATATGTAACAAAAGAGCATTCAATAAGGAAGATCCTCAAAATTGTGAACATAATTGAAAACTGAAATCATGTTCTAGGTCAGACAAATGAAGAAACGAAATCATGGTGTTCTAGCTATAATCACCATTAATGTTAAAAGTCAGCCAAAAGTAAGTAAAAAACCTCCATTCTCTTTCTTTTTCCTAAAAATTAACAAATGTCACTCACAAATCACTCGAATAACAAAGCCATGATTTTGTAAATTCATTTTACCCCAAATAAAACCTAAATTACCAAAAAAAAAAGGTGAAATCGGATGTAATTAAATAATGCACAATTAAAATTTATCATCATTTGCAATACAAATCCCGAAAGGGTTGATTCAGCCAACGTAAGAGACTTAACTGGAGACATGTTTCATGTGAAAAAAATAAGAAATTAAAACCCATACATATTTTCACTAAAAAATAAAAGAATAAAAATATAAATCCTGTTCTTAAGATTTAAAAATCTGATTCTTTAATATATAAAAAAGGGTTTGAAAATTATATCCTTGATAATTTAGGGATTTACATGTTTAATTCTTTGAAAAGTGGGGATTTAAAATTGTGACCCTTCCACGTGTAAAGATATAAAAAATTCCAACTGGAGTGGAATTTTAATTTTTCTTCTTGTTTGTGTACAACAAAAATTGATAAGAGTTGGAATCCCTAAATATAAATAAAAATGAGCTTAATTTTATGTTTCAAATAAAGAAAGGAGTCCGGCTAGTATAACATTGGTGTCATTTCGGCCTATATAACACCAACTCTAAAATCTATCGTATCGACTTCAAACGGTTAATCCAACCGTTCAAACCGTTCTACTTTATGAGTTGTGTGTTTACATGCAAAATTTTATAATTTTTTGAATTTATTTAGTACCAAATCAAGCGGTCAAATGTGTGAGTTTTTAAGTTAATTTTAATGCATTAATTTTTCAAGATTTTTGACCGCTTGATTTGGTACTAAAATAACTAGAAATTTTTTTTTTTTTTGCATGTAAACGCACAACTCATAAAGTAGAACGGTTTGAACGGTTGGATTAACCGTTTGAAGTCGATCCGATAGATTTTGGAGTTGGTGTTATATAGGCCGAAATGACACCAATGTTATACTAGCCGAACTCTAAAGAAAATTCGGTTTACCAGGGTCCAGCCTAGTGTTTTGAAAATAGGCCGGGTCGGGTCGGTCCGGTCCAAACCCGTCCGGTCCACGGGTTAGCTCGGGTAGGGTTCTGCGGATTTTTTTTTGTTCGGCCAACCCAAATCCGACCTAAACCCGGCGGGTCAGGCGGCCCGGTCCAGGTCGGGTCGGTTCCAAGGTCTGGTCTGGGTCCGGGCCGGATCGGTTTTTTTTTTTTTCTATTTTGTTTCTGGTTTTTATTTCTGTTTTTTTTCTAACATATTTAAATATAAATCTAAATTAAAGCAACAAGGCCGGTACAAGGGCAACACAAGCACCAGAGACAACAAGGCCGGTACAAGCAACACAAGCAACAGAGGCAACGAGCAACAAGGTCAACACAGAGGCAACAGCCAACAAGCAACAAGGTCAACACACACAACACAGAGGCAAAGAAGCTAGAGGCCAACGCAGAGGCAAAAAAATTTCAAATTTCAGCCGGGTTACTCGGGTTTGGGTCGGGTTGGCTCGGGTCCCGTCGGGTTTTCGGCCGGTTCGGGTCAGGTTTGGGGGGGTTAGGTCGGATTCGGCCGGGTTAGACGCGGATCCCTGAATTTGGGTCGGATTTAGTCGGGTTTGGGTCTAGTTCGGGCCGTCCTGTCCGGGTCGGATTCGAGTAGACGGGTTCAAACGGGTAGGTATAGGCGGGTTTGGCCTAGAAAACCAGATCCGACCCTAGTGAAACCCGGCCCACCCGTTAGAACAGTCCGATTTGGGTTTTAGAATCGGGTTCGGATCGGTCCGGATTCGGGTCACGGATTTGCTCGGTCCGGATCGACCTGCTCGGGTTTAATTAATACACTAGTCCAGCCGTCCAGGGATAGGCTAGCGTACTTGAGTTGGGAAACAAACGGGCTCCTGAAGATATCAAATATCAGAATTGGTCAAAGTCAGCCCATTTCGTTTTCGTGTATTGAAGCACGCATTAATGTCTCACAAACCAAAATATATATGGACACCAGCTTTGCATAATTATCTCAGACATCGACCGTTGTTTAACTGGCTCAATTATTGCCTATGTATCAGGTTGTTAGATCTTGCCTACTAACTTCAATTTAATTGTTTATAAAGAACTCTTGCGTTTCGAACTCATAACTTTTCACATTAGAAAACATGTGTCTTTTTCACTAACCAAAAGCTAGTTCTTTGACTGAAGATTCTTTTTTTTTTAATCATTGAATCCATCTAAGTAAAACTCATGTATCCTGCAACATTTTATGTACATAAAAATTATAAAATTTGATACAATTTTGCTGTTTATCAAATAAAATAAAATTTACAACGGTCCATATTTATTAATATTTGATAAAACATCTAATAATTATAATATTACAAAAAAATGGATACACAACCGATTTATAAGAAAAAAAACATATCTATAATATTTTTTTAATAATTTTATTTACATAATTAGCAAAAGTTTTATTATATTAATCAAGATAAGACGTTATTAAATAACCCTACTTTTTTTTATGATCAATTGCTATTATGATTGATATAATAAAATATATGGAGGGATCATCCCCTCTAATATATGTTGGATGTGGTTCGAGTGATCTCTTATAAACTCTCATATAAAGAATTATCAAAAATCTTCTCTAATTTTCTTCAAATAATTTTTAAATTGTTTGATGAATGTCTTTACTGCTTTCAAATTCTTTTCTCGAGTTTGATACATAGCATACTGGCATGTCTAGCTATTAAAAAAGTATCTACAATCTGAATTTTTTAATTTAAATAATACCAATAAACTGAAGAAAAAAAATTGAAGTTGCTTTTATTTTCTGCAGTTTTAATTGTTAATAAATAATATATCCATTTTAATTAAATAATACATTATAAGAGATGTACTGCAACAGAATGTAAACTGAAGTTGCTCTTAGTTTTTGCACCCTTTCTGAAAAGGAATCTTCTGACCAAATGGCGAAAGACCGGGTAAAGTTTTTAACAAAGCAATTTTGACTTCATGCAGCGCATGGATTATAAAATCAAAACAGTAGCTGCATATCATTTAGCGCTGCCTGAAGCCAAAACTACTATGTTAAAACCTTTACCCTGAAAACCTCATTATGTCCCCAACCAACCTCTGCACTTGCTCTCGTTACTACCCACTTCCATCTCTTAGTTCCCCTTTGACAAGGATTGAACACCACCTCCTGCACTCCTAAGAGGGAAGAAACAACTACATCCCTCAAAAGGGTCCAACTAATTGAACTCACTCCAAAATCATGCTTTGCTTCCTATACATCATCACCACGCTTCTCTCTCTCTCACAGCACCACCAACAAGCCTTCTCCACACCCACCTTCGTATATGCCGGTTGCTCTCCTTCAAAATTCCAAGAGAACACTCAATATCAGACCAACCTCAACTCTCTCTTCTCCTCCATTGCCACCACCGCATCCCATGCCACCTACAACAGTTTCACCACCGGTACCGACTCCCCGCCTGGTAATACGGTCTATGGCCTGTACCAGTGTCGTGGTGATCTCGACACCTCTTCCTGTGCTTCATGCATCCAAAATGCTGTTGCAGAACTTAGTCTTGTCTGCTCTGATGCCTTCTCTGCCTCTCTCCAGCTAGACAGTTGCTTCATTAGGTACAGCAATAATAACTTTCTTGGTCAAAATGACACGACCTTGGCATATCGAAGGTGCAGTACCAAGACGAGCAATGACGGGGAATTTTTGAGGAAGAGGGATGATGTTCTAGCAATTCTGCAGAGCGGGAATGGGTTTCGGGTGACGAGCTCAGGGTCGGTACAGGGTTATGCACAGTGTATTGGTGACTTGGCAGCAAGTGATTGTACGACATGTCTGGCAGAGGCAGTTAGCCAGCTCAGGAACTCGTGTGCCTCAGCCAAGGCGGCTGATGTGTACCTGGCTCAATGCTATGCTCAGTACTGGGCTTCTGGTTACTACTTCCATGCTCCAGCAGGTACATAGTCACACTTAATCCTTGCTGAAATCTATTCATTTAAGTAGAAGTGAACAAATTCAGTACTCTGTTTCCTGGACATTGATTTAATTATTTGTAAATTAAAGGTTGAACGGGTCAATTAATGTGTGGTTTAGAGTTTATGATGGCACAATATATGATTTGGACCAACCAAAAGAGGAAACATGGCAGAGGTACCGCCATGAACCAACTCAGCATTAATGAGATACCACATCCAATATTAATTATGATTAGGATGCCCGTTACTTCATTTTTTTTATTTACTTAATTATTAGCTCATTATTCTAAGTTCAAGCTGAAATAAATTTAGCTTTAGAGAGTTTGGACATAATGGAAGAGAAAACTATCATTCTCTCTTCCAAGAAACATTTTTTACGCATATCCGTGACTAGAGGAACAAAGTATATATCGTATGATAAAGCACATTCCCCAACAACAATAATGATATCGTTTACCAAATATTTTACCCTAAAAATTATATTCCTAATTAAGGGTCTTGATAAATCCAAAAGGAAAAGAATAAGGCTAGTAGCTTTAGTAGAGTACCTTGTCTGAACGGCAGCCTTGATTATTTATTTGGCATGTTGTTTATAAAAGTCGCTTTAAGCACCAACTCAATTAAAGATGCAAATTACCTTTGCTACTGCTCAATATTTTAAGCCGCAGATTAGCAAGTCTTAAATCAAATCAAGATTATGATAGCCTTTTATAGTGATCCGATTCCGATGCATTCAAACATGGACCCTGGAAATTAAAGCATTGTGGTATAAATTCCCCACTAAGCACACGCGCCTACAGAACGGAATATATTCTTGTCCACTGATTGCTTTGCAAATGACAAAGCTTTATGATATGATTGAGGCTATGGTACTTCGCAAAGTGCGGAACGATTCGTACTATAAATTTACATTTTTGTTTAAAAAGTTCAAATATTTAATTCAATTCATTCAAAATAATCTCCATATAAAAACATACTTCGACATCAAATTTACATTTTCCAGAACTTTTTATTACTATTTTTCTAAATAATTAGAATCTAAAGATCATGAACCATTCAAAAATAGTAATTTTCAACTTATTTAAAAAAATAGTAAAAATTTCTAAATAGTATGAATTTGATCTCCAAATAAATATTATATAGAAATGGATCGACCGTCTAAACTTTAAAAATAAAAGATATTGATCCTGCAGGGACTGATCCGCGCTTTGCAAAGCCTCACTCAAGCTTTATTAACTAATTTAAATATCTCTGCTTTCTGTTTTGCTTTGGGGTATAGAGTACTCGGGAGATGACATCGGCAGAACTGTGGCCATTATAGTGGGCGTCTTGGCAGGATTGGCACTCTTTGTGGTCTTCATTTCCTTCTTCAAAAGAGATCGTAAGTGCCATTATTTTTATAACAGCCCCTCAAAAAATAAAAAATAAAAATAGAGAACCATTGCGTAGCCAGGGTTTAATAAAATGTCTTCTTAATGCAGGCTAGATTCAAAGCAAATTCGATTCTCAAACTCAATGCGGCAAGTGGTTCAGCTTTCCCTCACAAAACATGGTCAGATAATTGTCCTACCGATTTATCTACTAGCAACAGAGGTCCTCTCAATTGCGACAACCAAGTTGTAGCTCTTGCTTATTGTAAACATGGTGCATTTCTAAATATCATAGTAGAATTCTCAAACATTGAATAGCTTCAACTAGCAACGTTTACACTCACACATATAGACAAAACACTAATTTTACAACATACATAGATCTGCTTACTATTAAAGCAACATACTTTTTTTCGTTCTGCTTGTCACTGGATAAGGTGCCTCAACCAGAAACAAAGAGCATTGATGTGCCTTTTCTGGTGATTATCTTGATATGAAAGCAACTGATCAAGCACTGTAACCTTGAATCATGGGGTTCCACCTTGGCAAAATGTAACCTTCACAAGCAGTTCTAGCAGCCTCCTCCATTCGATGTTTAGATATTCCATGATTGCAAATATTTGCAAATGCCCTTATGTGCTTCATGCCATACTGAGTCAAAGACCCACAATGCAACTCGAATACTTGAACCTGTAACAAAAGGCTAACTATTTTAACTTACGAAACTAATGAGTTAGCAGAACACAATTATGACTGGAGAAGAAACCTTGCAGTATTATCCACCCCAATATTTATGGGAAAATAACCATCTATAGAATTCTCTCCAGCAACACATTTATGAAATTGTACCCATGGAAGGATAAAAAAACGGTCCACTTGAGGAATGCAGTGATTCAATTCAGGATAAAAGGAAAAGAAAATTTTTAACTATCATAGTAAAACTCCACACGACAGTTGGAAGAAAACAAGAAAATATTTAAAAAATCCTAGATGACGCCTGCAAAATCTGCCTTGTCAGGCATTTCCATCTTTTCTCCTTGGAATGGGAGAAAGTAGACCAGCCAATTACACCGCCCCAACTCTGATCGGGGACAAGGGACTGGTTATTTCTATTCATCCGTTCAGTGCTGCAACAGCTACTTGGGATAAATATCAGTTTTACAAAGGTAAAGTTTGAGAGCAATAGCAATTAATTTGACATTCTTTTATGTATATAGGCATACAATAGTCTATTGAATTACATGTCTAAGGAAAATAAGTTACCATTCTCTTCAAGCAGTCCCAGTCATCAACCAACGGTTGGCTGGCCTTTCTAATAGTTTCAAGAATAGAAGAACCATGCTCAATACCAAAAAGGAGCTCTCCAATGAATTTGATGCTGCTGTCTAAGTGTTTTCTGTGTACCATCGTCTCTGTTATCTCCTTGAATACCTTTGATTTCTCTTGTGGTCTTCCCTCCAATTGTTCATACTGATTAAGCAACCAGCAGGAAAAAAATGTCAGTGCCATTACAATTCAAACATATCTAGAACAATTTTAACTTTTTATGGCATCATATATTTATCTTGAAAAATGTAAAGCATATCTAACTAATTGTGATTATGTCATTGCTTCGCAAGGCCAAAAAGAACTATTCATTCTTATATTAAGAAAACAGAAACAACATTCTCTGAAATTTGGCAAAACTTATCAATTCAATAATGCTTCACATAACACCATACAATAAAGTTTTCTTTTGTTGTGCTGAGTGATAAACCTACAAATTTACTTTCAAGTAACAGAAGGAATTGTGAAAAAATAAGTAGATAAGCAGTTTAGCCAGGGACTGCACAAAAAAGAGGAAAAAGGTGACTGTAACTGTCCTACAACCTCTTGCAAAAAAATGAAAATGTATGATTTCTTGCGCAATGTGGAACACAACAAGAATTATGGAGCCATGGATCAAATCGAACGTGGAATAGTTACAGATGTGAGAATTTATTCCATTCCCATTTAAAATCTTAAAGGAAAGACATTTATGAGCTACTAAATAGACGGTGCTCCTATGCACTCCTAACATTGCAATGCTAGTTAGAATATGTTTCTTGATTAAACATATTAAAAAAAAACATTGCAATGCACTCCTAACAATTTTATACCAATCACATTTAGATCCTCGTTTAAAATTACTTGCCTTAATCACTTCATATGAAATAAATCAGTAAAGATATAAATTCTAAATTTTGTTAGAGAAACGATATTTGTGCACCCTTTTCCATAGGAAGAGGAGGTCAGCGTCCCTCTGGTTGACTGCCTCCAGTTTGTTTGCCTGAAAACCATTTTCACTGACATTTGCATTTGTAGGATCAAATCCTTGATATAGGTACAATTTCTCATCCTTGAAAGTTTTATCACCGTACTCCATCACATGGGACCCACCCGCTTGGTTATTCAAACTTGAAGTTCTCTTTTTCACCTGCCCATAAAAGTATTAGATTTAGCTGTTTGCGTAGCTACCAAATTGCGATGACAATAAAAGGCTTTTAAATCTTTTCAAAACCTACATCTTCATATTGTGTCTTGATTGTTTCGTTCTTTAGGTTGTGTGTCTCACTGCCAAGAAAAACAGAGAGTTAGTATCATCAAACAAACATACAAAGGATTCTACCAAAGTTTCCAGATTAAGTGTACTCCAAAAAAACAGTCTTTGACTTAATTGATCCCAAAAAACTTTTCATTATTCATTTGTTGTTTCCTAATACTTGTGTTTAAATAGTCTTCAGGATAAACTTGAGTTCAGTTTATATTTCAACTCTCAAAAATAGGAACAAGGACACTCAACAATATAACTAACAAAAAATGTCACGAAATAGAAAAGCGTAGGAATGAGAATGAAAGAACCAAAAGTATAGAAAACAAAAACACCTATGTTTCCTGGTAAAATGTTTTATCTGGTACAAATTAAGCAATGTTGACGAACAAGCACTGCTACACGCTAGCTTCCATTTTTTAGGAATGAGAATGAAACAACCAAAAGTATAGAAAACAAAAACGCCTATGTTTCCTGGTAAAATGTTTTATCTGGTACAAAATAAGCATTGTTGACAAACAAGCACTGCTACACGCTAGCTTCCATTTTTTTTTGACAGACTACTCTTCTCTTTTGACTAATTCAAATGGCATAGACCTAACTAATTTTTGTAACGAAAGTGAATCATTCGTCAAACATTAAAATTATTATTGTGGCATATCTAACTGATTATACATCAGATTAGAACAAGATGCAACATATAAAAAGGAAATAACATATACAGAAAACTCACAAGCTACGTCACAATGTCTAACTAGAAAACGAGAATGTATAGCAGGAAACAGAAAAGAGGAAACCTGTCTTCCATCCATGCAATACTGTATAAATCACCAAGGCAAGTCAGAAACTCGGGAGGCGGTGGCGGTTGCATCCCAGGGCAGTAAGTGCCCCAGCTACTCTCTACTGCATTAGAAGCTGTTGTCACATAGATATTAAGGTCCTCTGGCATCATTCCTTGGAACATACTCCCACTTTCGCATGCCTCTACATATATTACCTGCCAAACCAAAATGAGATATAGATAAGATGTGCTAGCTTACAAAATAATAGATGAAGTAAATGAATCAAGGTAAAAAACCGAAGACCAGTAGAAGATATTATCATAGATTAAAGGGAGAACAGTCCTGCACGTTTGCAGTTCCAACCAAATGACCACTAGTGCCCTATTAGCTAGAAATAACAAAAAAAACTTGTGACATGACTAGAATCAGAGTTTGAAAATGTTTCAACCATTTTTTTGTAGCTATTTGCTGCATGCTTCTTCCTCAAAACCTCTATGAAGTCACCAGCATAGAGATAAGGCATACTAGGCATTCCTGCCATGAGACCAAAAGAAAAGGAAAAAAAATAGTAAACAAAAATTAAAAGAAATAATGTGTGGCATATGTCATGCATATTGTGCAAAATATTAATATAATGGTAACAAAAACAGAGGAAAGAAAAGAAAATGCAACCAAGAACACCGGGGCCTCCATGGTCAGAGTAGTAGAGGAAGATGTGATCATCTGCTTGGCTGTCAATGACCTTGCCACTTCCACCTCGAACTGCAGTTTTGTTGCCCATGAGTACAGCAAAGAGATTCTGCACTGTGACATTGTTTCCAGTGTAGTCCTAAAGTACATGAAAAGTCCATAAGCATTACAACAGGTAATGACAGATCTAAATTTTGATTGATTGTTTGAATTTGTTTTAAGACGGAAAATAGTAGAGAAATAAGAGCTTATCGGTACCTATTACTAGGCTAATATCGGTAATAAGCAGAGCTGTTGCTCTTTTTGGTGTTTTTGATGGAAATATATCAAACTAAAGTGAAGGATAAACCATTTGAAACTTCAATTATTCATTCAAATGTTATTGACTTACAAATATCATATGTAACAAATGATCTGACAATTATAACTACAAAAAAAGAAGAAGCAAGGTATGTAGCAACCCTCAAGTCCACTGAACAGCAATTTTTTTCTGAAAACAAAGTGCAACTACATTCATTATTAGCAAAAAATATAATTTCTCATATAATCCTTTCACTGTTGATTTTGATTAAATTGAGGCCAAAACTTGACTGCTGTTTTCATTAAACCAGTTTTTCATATAATTTGAAGATCATGACATCAAACGAACTCAATTTTGATCAGAGTAGGTTGAAAGAAAAAGGAAAACACCAGATTCAGAACATGCAATCCCATCTGATGATGGATGACAAGTCGATCTAAATAGTTCTATTATTAACCATTGATTCGAGAGCATTATGAGTTGTAACTTGTGAACTTGAGCCAAAAAAGGCCGTATACCTAGATATTACAAAAAATCAAGAAGAAAATGCAGTGATTAAATCAAGGAGAGGAAATAACCTTAGGGACCCCAGCATAAACATCCTCGCCTTGAGGGTGGTTGATGATGATGCCAGGTCGAGGGTTGATAGGGCTGGCTGCAATGTCATCATACATAAACACCACTATATTCTCATCCTTTAAACCTCCTTTCTTTAGTAGTTGGTACGCATGGCACACATCCGCCTTCACAATACATACAAGTAACATTTGTCATTCTTACAAGGGCAATTTTGTAACAAGCTCAAACGTGCTATGATTGATAGTGTATGAAATTGACATCTGGTAATTTAATTTAACCCTGGTACTGTTCAGTGGGACACACTGTATCGAGTAGTTTAGCATAATACTCCATTGTAGCTCGCAAATTAAAATTTTGCCCAGGCGCTATAGCATAAAGTTCCATGACATGCAAACCTGGTTTGGTCCCAAATTCAAAAATTTGGAACAAAGCAAAAAAGAAGTCCCCAAAAATTAAAGGCTTACCTGGTGCCTATAATTTCCGAAACCCATAGATCCAGCGACAAGCACAGCCCACCTTGTCCCAATTTCATCCTCGCTCTCTTCCTCCAATACCTTTTTCTCTGATGGCAACCTGATTGCTGGGTCCCACAGTCCAGCGCCCCTAGTCGACGCCCCTTCACACCAAATCGAAAATATCAACAGCAGCACAGCTAGAACGAGCCATCTCTCCATCTCGCAATATGAAAAACGGAGGCGGCAGTAAATTTTGGGAATGGAGGGGAAGGAAAGAGGAATAGATAAGGTAAAGGAGATGGGCTGGAGCAGACCTCGGCGCTTGAGTGCGGCGGTCTAAGTAGCACTGCCATGCAGCGGAGGCGTGCTGAGGAGGGGACACGTGGTAGAGTGACGTTGCTTTTGGCACCACTCGACTGGCGGAAACTGACTATTGTTGTGACGTCGAAGAAAGAAAAAGTTAAAAACCCTGTAAGGCGGTGAGCTAGAATTTCGGAGGTTTTTATTTATTTAGAAATAAAATATTATTTTCTACTCAAAAGAGAAAAAATTGATTTAGTTTTCAAATAATAGATAACACCGACATTTTTATGATACAAACATGAGTGAGTCTATGGTAACATGCATAGCACGGATTGGTCCGTAATATCGATAAATATTTTCATTTGCAAAATTATAATGATCGATTTGAACCGTTCAATAAAATTTCCATTTAAATATGTACTTGCAGACCGAATTTTATATTTTTTTAGAATCTTTTTACTAGTTTTTAAGATAGATAGAAAATCACTTGATCTGAAAATTCTAGACCATCCAAAAATAATAATTTTCTATCTATTTTAAAAAATAGTAAAATGATTCTAAAAAATATAAAAGTCGATATGCAGTACATATCCATATAGGAATCATGTTGAACGGTTCGAATCGACCGTTAGAATTTTAAAAACGAAAATATTGATATGCATTTACGGATCAATCCGTGCGATGTATAGTACCATAGACTCACTCTACAAACTTAAAACATAACATGTAAAAATATAGAATGTGGTAAGTGAGATTTAAACTTAAATACTTATTAATACTATACTACAATTGTGATTGAGTAAATTTATTTAATACTAGACTACAAACAAATACTTATTATTTTATTAAAAAAACTGAACTACACAAAATTAACGAAGAAGAAAATTCAAATTAAATTTCAATATATAATTTTTTTTTAAACCACAAGAAGTGGATGAGCACCATTTGAAATACACGATGATCTGCTCGTGATTGCACCTAAAAAAAATCTGGTGCATGTAATATTTCGAGTAAAAAAAAATACCTTGTGCCAGATTTTTTTTCTACGGTCGAGTATCTCCACATTTACACCGGAAGAATTCTATGATTATGTGAATTTAAAAAGAAAATGAACTCAGATTGCTTTTCTTTCTAGTAAAAAATAATAATTTCGAAGTATTCCGGTCAAATTAAAACCGACGACTCAGATCTCATTCTGCATGGTCAGCTATTGCACTAAGACCTGAATTTTCTGGCGACTGAAAGTCTATGGAGTACTCCGGTTTAGTCCGTTTGGATCGAAAAGATGAGATTTGAGACATCCAGCCGGTCCAATTATATGTACGGATAAATTTATGCTTTTATACAAATATTTCTATTTATAAATTTTTAATATTGTCACGTCACGTCAAATCTAATACTAATCCAATCATTTGATTTCATTTTTAATTTTGATCAAATAAATCATCTATTTTTGTCTCTCTTTTATTTAACATGTGTTATTTGTGTCTAAAATATTACGTATTGTTTGAAATAATCTTTTTTTGTATTTATTTTGTAGATGCCTAATTTTGTTGTTTTTCGTTATGCATAATTTTAATGTTGAAATTATATATTTATATTTAAATTTGTTGCATGCAAAAATTTTAATAGAAATTTCCTTATTTATATTTATTTTTTAAGTAAATATTTCTTTGATGTTTAAAATTGTTTGGTTGAGTTAAATCAAATAATTTGTCGTTCAATTTAATTTAATTCAGTTTAAAAATCATAATAGTTCAAAATCAATTAGTAATTTGATTTGTAATGATTATAAATTCAAATGAATAAAAATATTAACCGAAATTATAGTACCGTTGTAATAACAAAATTTTGAGAAATAATGATATTCGTATCATGGTTCCAATCTATATATTATCAACCGTTACATAAGTTGAAGAAAATACAACCCAGAGAAGTAACTCTATATCAGGTATAAATATCCACCTCAAGCCCAATTAAATCCAAAACCCAGAAAACACAAAGGACTCCCAAAATAGATCCAATTGCAATACCACCATAACAAGCCAGATCCAGACTTTCTTGCTAAACCACCGTAAAACTCATCCTTATCCCCAAACAAAATTTTACAAACAAGATAAGCAAAACCAGCAGTAGCATAGTAGACTAAGATAGAATTCATATCCTCAGCATTGACATTAACGCATCTTGAGTTTAGATACGATCCGTTCGTTATGTATTAGCATGAATTTTAAAGGAGCTCTATTTATTACATATATGCATGATTCATATTAGTCTAAATTCTAATCGAACGGTCCGGAGCTAAATTCAAACAGTGCGTTAATGTAGAAGATGCAGACTCGACTAAGATCACATTTTTTTTTAAAAAAAAAAAGGTAAAGATTGTCCGTTCATACATTGAAACTATGTAAATTACAAGATACTAATAAAAAGGTTCATCACATGGTAGTTAATAACAACCCAAAACAGCAAAGCATAGCAACAGAATTATCAGTTAGACAAAACAATGTGCACACAGGCACAGTCCAAAAGAGTAATAGGATCAGGAAAAGTTTTGTAGTAACTACATAGATCAAAGTGCCAACAGGCACTATAACAGCCAAGGGCAATTGAGGATTACTCATCATCTTCATCTCCAGTCACCCAGTCCAGCATCAGTACATCCTCAGGGTCCAGCACTTGGAGAGGAATTGCATCCAATTCAGGAGGCATCCAAAGCTGTGCAGCATCTTGGACATCCTGACTCACACCTGTCCAATAAGAAATCAAAGACACAATTTGTAAAATGATATTTCTACAAGAGTAAATGACAGTACTATTAAAACATAAATTGTTTCTATGTTTCCAGATGCTCCAAATAACAACACACACCACAATCAAGAAAGCTGTTTTCTGAGTTTTAGGTAATGTTACAGCAAAACGAACAACATCCTCAATTGAATGCCATTGGTTGTATAAAGGTTGACATGCTCTCATCCAACACCAGATGTGTTGAGCATAGTGACAATTAAAAAACAGATAGTTAGAGTCTTCAATGTTTTGACAAAATTGATAATGGAGGTCACCAGTCCACCCTTTTTTCTGTAATAATCTTTTGGTTAGGATCTGATGTTTATGAACTAGCCACATGAATGCTCTGATTTTAGGTGGGACAGATAATTTCCACCAAAGGAGTGGATGATGAACTGATACACCCCTGAAGTTTAGGAACTTGTACAAAGATTTAACAGTAAATATTCCATTGGTTTTCCATCTCCAGGAAAGTTGATCATTATTATGGGAAAAGGAAAAGGTATTAAGCAATTGTAGGATAGAGCCCCATTCTTGTAATAAAATTCCACTTAAACCCCTTCTAAAAGTCATGGCAACCCCTTGAGATTCCACCATTTTTTGCACAGTAATCAGTTGTGTAGTACACAGTTCATACAATTGTAGATATCTATGCATAAGGGTACAATTGTCACACCAGATATCCTGCCAAAATAGAACTTGACCTTGACTGCCAGGGGAAACAATGGTACATAGTTTACCAAGGTGCTATTTTTGGATTACAACTTGCTAGAAAGAAGATAGAGGCAAAGCTGGAAATTGAGCATAGTATTTGAGCTGTACTATTGTTTTTCAAAGGCTTTGATATGAAGGATCCCTAAAATTTCACCACCACTTTAATAATAAAGAAATATTCATTTGATGTAAATCTAGTATCCCCATGCCCCCAAATTGTTTGGCCATACACAAAGTAGGCCAATTACATAAAGCATATTTCTTCTTAGTACTGATACCCTGCCACAAAAAAATTCTTCTTAATTTATCAATTTGAGCAATTATTTTTTTGAGCATTGAGTAAATGACAATGTGTATGACAACATTGCATTAACTAAGGTGATTCTCCCTCCCAGGGACAACAATTGACCCTTCTAATTTTGTAATTTATTTGTAATTTTATCAACTATGAAACCCCAATCTTTCATGTTCAGTTTTTTATTATGTAAGAGTACCCCAAGATATTTGAAAGGGAAAGAAGCAAGAGTACATCGAAAAGCAACAGCTAGTTCCTAGGCTAAATTGTTGTCAACATTAATGGGGTATCAGCATTAATGGGGTATCCGCGTTAACTAAGGTAATTCTGTTTTTTTTCTAAATTCATTTTCACCCCTGATAATCCTTCAAATATAATCATAGTCCACCATGCTGATATCACACATTGAGGTGTTGCCTGTAGGAAAAGCACAGTGTCATTAGCATAATGGGCATTTGTGAAGGCCTTCTCATTAATACAAGGTGGTCCAAGCCCTATCAATTTGCCTGATTCTCTTTCTGTTTTGAAAAGTTTACTAAGAGTAGAGTGGAAAAAATGGCACGGCGGAGCCGACTCTGTCACGGAACGGCACAGTTATGGCACGAAACGGCACGACATGCGTGTCAGTTACGTGCCGTGACTCGAGTGTCCCGTGCCGTAACCATTCGCGTACCGTGCCTATCTTTTGAACTTTGGCACGGCACGGCACGTGAAAGATTTAGTCACGACACGTAGTCACGCGAGTCACGTGTAATTAGAACAAATTCTCTGCGGCCCGCACGAGCACCCGCAAAACTCTCGGACAAATCGATGCGACCCGCACTAAAGTCCTGCGGCCCACACAAACTCGTAGTTTTGCTCCTTTTGCTCGATTTCTGCAATTTAAACAAGAAAAAGGCAGTAACTTGGTTCTTCGGTGCATTCTATACTAAACTAAGCTAAAATACAAGGGATTTGGTACAGTTTAAGAGGTAAAACCTCGACCGAAAGTATATATAATTGAGGCTTATTAGGCCCCAACCTGGCGCATCATCAAGAAAGAAGCTACGCCGAAACTGCTGGTCTTGCCCTTCACTAGCCTCAGTATCATACAGAGTACGAATCAGAGCCTTCATGGATTTACCCTCCGTGGGAGGAGGTGTAGATTGATGAAGTGTGTTGGCTTGAGGAATCGATTTTATAGAAGGAGGAAGAGGAATCGCCTTGCCATTAACAGGAGAGGGTGGATTAATTGTGACGGATCGGCATTGAGGAGCTCGATGTCCCAATTTGTTACAGATAAAGCACAATTGTACATTCCTGCACTCATTAGCTAGATGCCCTTTCTCCGTGCATCGGAAACAGATGGGGGTGCTGAGGCGATGATGCTGCGCGCAATGATGCATTTTCTTTCTCACAATGTTGCCGCGTGTGATGCCCTCGATCTGCGCCATTCCTCTCTCTCGCCAGTAAAATGTGACGGTTTGGCGCTTAGTAGGCGGTTTTTGTACCGCCTCTTTGATTCGAAGTTCCTTGGACTATTTCGGAAGTGGATCTGGGCCATACGCCATTAACAGACCTTGCTTCAGAGCCTTGTTTTGAGAGCTTCAATTTGCGTAGATGGATCAAGCCCACTAAGAGGAGCGAATTTATTTGTGGACATTGTTGTGTTGCTTTTTGCTTTTGTTTTTGTTTTTTTTGTTTTTTTTTCGATTATCAAAATCGTCCTCTCTTTCGGTCCTCTTTTCACTAACCTGATTTATTTACCCCAATGTTACATTTTTCGACTAAGATCACATTAGCACACAAATTATCCTACGTATCCTTTGGATAATCACTGGAGGAGCTGTCTACCTTGAGCTCCTGCTCTCCATTGGCAGGAGCAATATCTGCCTCTGCACCAACGAGTCAAAATGTAAGATCCGAGAGGAATAGAGCGCGCAAGATTTGTAGCTGTCCCTCATTTCTGAAATTCGAATATCTCAAATTTTAAGTTGACATCTGAAAAATCTGAACCGTTTAAATTCTTTTTACACAAATATCAAAGCAACAAAAATATTGTTTTGTACATTTCGAATAGACAACGAATTAAATATAACACGGCTTTAATTAGATAGACTGAAATTTCCGGTTATCTGACTCCTTCCAGTCCCAAGGTCACATATTTTCCCAAATCAGACATATTCCCCAATCACTGACTATCAGCACTACATCTCAAAATAGTGTTTCGATTGGAAATAAAATCAGCAAAGCTAGCAATTAATCTAACAGTTCGACCTAGCTAGTCGGTAATTTAATTAGTATCTGATTGAAAGAACGAAACAATTAGTAGACATAAATTCAACAAACATGAAAGCAACTGTTTCGATTTAAAAAAATTCATACATCTGTATCCGCATGCTAATATTATACGGTAATAGAGTAGATAACTGAAGCCTTTTCTCTTTGGAGGAACCAAAATGCACAAGAAAAGGTTGGGTCCAGATAGGAAAAATGGCACGGCGGAGCCAGCTTCGTCACGGAACGGCACGTTTATGGTACGGAACAGCACGATACGTATGACTGTTACGAACCGTGACTTGCATGTTGCGTGCCGTAGTCATCTTTTGAAAAATTGACACGACACATCACACGAAAGATCTGGTCACGACACGGCACGTGGTCATGAGAGTCACGTGTAATTAGGACCGTTAGATCTTGATCAAATGGTGAATCTTGAATAAACTAACCTAAATTATGAAAAAATAGTTAAACATAACCAGTCACGTTTGCACACGGCACGTTTAGACATGGCGTGACTCACGTGCCGTGACCATTCACGTGCCGTGACCACCTTCAACATTTTAGTCAGGGCACGGCACAACATGTGTGACTATTCACTTGATCATGGCACGGCACGAGACCAAAATTACGGCGTATTAGTTACGACACGGCACAGCACGTGTTACGTTTTTACCACTCTAGCTGGGTCCACCAAACTCGGTCATATTTATTAGGTTAAATTGAACTACTTTAGTATCATGCTTCTAGTCCAAATACGAATTCATAAGTGCTCTTGTTGGGCCTTTGATGGAAACTACATGATTCATTGGTGCTCATTTGCAGGTACCAAAAGTTTAGGCTTAGCCCATTTGCAGCCCACGATTTTAGAGTGTTAAACTTGATTTTGATAGACGTCTTAACCAATTAAAAATAGCCCGCAACTCAGTTCACAGTCGTCTGTGTGGTGGATATACTATAGTTTTTGTTAATGTTCGTGTATTTTTTTTTATTTCTAAAATAGTAGGACTGTAGGGGAACAAGAGAGAGGCTTGAACTAGAGTTCATACTGATATAGTCCGAGTCTGTACCAGTTCATGTTGTTTGGTACTAGTACTGTCGATCAAACTTGTGCAATTAGTACCATCCAAGTCTATACCAATTCGGTCTTCAGCCTGAGCTGTACCAGTTTTAAATGAAACTCACTAATGTTCATGAGTATTATCTTTTAGTTTAAAATGGTACAATCATATTTATGCCATGTACCTGTTCACGAATTTTAGGGTATAGATTTTGAATTGAGGATTTTTTTTTAAGGTCAATGAGAACTCATTGACAATTTTATTGATAAAGAAAAGTATTTACAAATATGAATTGAGGATTTTTAATAGTAAATAAGTGGAGGTCTGACTGTACATTCTCTTTGATTGAGGTGTACCAGTATGCACTTAATTTATTTATTTTTCTTGCTCATTGAATTTACAAATTGCTTCTTACTCTTAACTTTTTATTGTTATATTTTATTATTATTAAAATTTGTTTTAATGCAGTAAATATAAGTTATATTAACTTAATACAATTAACATAATCATGTTTAAATTAAGCTGTAACATAATTAACTTCCATAATTATATATTTTTTTTAAATCATGGGTTGGAGGTCAAGCCACCCAACACACTTTCAAACTCCTATGTATATTATAAAGGATTTCACCACTTTATGGGTTTCGAACCCATGACCTCCCACATGGGAGCCATGTGCTTTTGCCACTAGACCAAAGACAAGTTCTTATTTCCATAATTATATTTATTACATAATAACAACATGTGAGAGGTAATTTGACATTTACATACTATAACATATATTTTATTCATATTAAGTCTTCATTTTTAATTTTGCTATCTCACTAAAATGTCTCTCTTAGCAAGGACTAAACTTTTAATCCTCCATTTATTAAGTAGGGCTGCCGAACAAGTTCAACGTGATTTATAAAGTGAATGATGTACCTTTTAATTACACAAGTAGAAATGATAGTGGCGCACAAATTCTATAATGGAAATGTGGGAAAACTATAGATATGAGAGAAGAGTGGCCTCTGAGAAACTGTTAGAAAATAATAATGCAGTAATTGAGTAAAATAATAGAAGAAAAATAAGAAATGGAGGAGTGAAAAGCAATATAAGACAAGTCAGGACCATACAGAACCAAAAGAAAATGTGTAGAAGTAGGATGATAATATGACAAATGCTATGGAAAATTAGAAGATATTTCAATTTGTAGGTATTTTTGCTGCCTTCATATAGAACTAAATCGGGCCTAGCCCGTTGTTTTCTTCTCTTTTGGATTGATTCTTTAGCCCGTCGAGTAAAAAGGACAGCTAGCGATAGGTTACCTACTGGGCACTGGAGTGATGCAGCCTATTTCACCAAATCTCATTTCTCTCTCTCTCTCTATATATATATTTTTTCAAATATTTCATCATCAAAAATGAAAAAAATGAAAAGAAATAGAAGTTTCAACTTCTGGACAGAAAAAAGTTTCCAGCTTTACTACCTAAGATTCCTTTTGCATCCCTCCAAATTTTAGGGGAGTATTATTCCAGATACGAGGGGTCATGTCGTCCAAAATCAGATAGAATAATAAAATTTTAAAGATTCCATCAATTTAATAATAAACGGTCCGGATTTAACAAATCCGTCATGTATCTGTGGTGATCTGAAGTGTCAAATTTTTGGATAAAGATTTTAATAGAGTAGTTTTGGCTTCATGCAATGCACTAACGATATGCGCTGTTTTGATTTTACTTTATGTGTGCTCCATGAAGTCAAAATTACTCTGTTAAAACATTTACTCAAAATATTTCTCAAGTTTTTTCAATTAAATAACATCTCGAGATTTACAACAAACAGATTCCATTCACGGGCTTCAAAATGGCGCAAAGGAAACAATCACAATAAACTAAGATTATAGCGTGCTTAATTTTGTAGACACCTCATGTCTTAGTTGGACAAATTAATTAGCATGACGAGTTTAATTTATAGTTTTCCATATGCAATTTAATTTCTCTCTGTTTTTTTTTCTGATAGCAGCTACCAACTATAGACATTTAGAATTCCTCAAAGAGTGAAAAAAAATCAAAGAAGGTAAAAGAATTCAATTCGGAGCTCTCTTCTCCTAAAAAAAAGACGCTCAAAACAGCGACTCGCGATTTATAAATCCAAGATCCCTTTCATTTTTGCATTTCATCCTTCTACTCCTAGGCTTCACTTCCGACACAGTGATATCTTTCCCTCTTTCTCGTTTCTACCTCTTTGAGCAGATAGGAGAATGAGAAAGAAAATTTCAGAATACATATTCCAAAGTGACATTAGCAGCACATTATTGTTTATTTATTTTGAATAAAATAGCAGCCCATAATTAAACCAATCCATTTACCTAAGCATTTAAAATAACAATAGAAAGCATAACCATAGCTGGTACGCCAGCATACATTAATTACCCTCCCTCATGACGCCCCCTAGATTGTCTTTTGCTAGTGATTTTAACACTAATATACATAAAAAAAATCGTGTCCAGCACCAATGGCATCAAAGCGTAATATACTAATTTGCATTTACCAGTGGTGGTCTGGTGGAGTTTGAGTCGGCCGAATAAAAACTTAAAAAGAAATCAATGACTAATTGACTATGCATCTTAATTTTCTCTCTTTCTATATATATATGCCTTTGCGTAATTTTTTATTCTATAAATTTTTGTTCAGGGAAGAGGATGAATTTGTGAATTTTAATGCTATATAATTATGTATTATACGTCAGATTTTTCATAATAAAATCAGCAATTATTTTGTAACTGATCGAGATGGGGATGCTCCTAGTGAATTTTGCTCAAAGTTAACGATTGTCAAATAGGATGTAATTGTTTTTTTTTTTTCTCTTTTGTTTTATACACAATTAAATAAGGACAAGAAACATGGCATGTCGACTGGGTTTTCTTGTTTTATCTGACTGTTTATCGGAGAAAAATACTAGTTCCATATCTAATTGGAATCCAACTACACAAGCAATATAAACTTGAATTTGAAAATATAATATTTGCAACTGGTTGATTTAGTAGGTTAAGCCCGGAGTACATGCATGTACTTTCCAACATTGATTTCATGTCTTTAGTTTTGGATATTGACAAAGTACATTATTAAATTTTACCCTTTGCATCGTCATCTCATCAGCACTATTTTTTACTTATAGTTACGCCCTTAAAATATAGCATGACATATTGACATACCGCTATTAGATCAAAAGTAAGCCAGCAAAATTTTATATATTATGTTTGATAACTAATAATCTACAATATGAAAAGAAAGAAATATAAAATAAAATCTTAGAGATATTCGTTGGCAACTATTAAGTTATTCTTGTTTAGTTCAAAATTTCAATCGGTCAATTAAGTTTTGTTTGATAACTAATAATCTTTAATAAGAAAAAGAAAGAAATATAAAATAAAATCTTAATACAGTAAATTGAATATGCCGATTAATTTATCTCATTATAAAATTGAACTAAATTTGTTTAGAATCTATTCTTACATATTAATCTTGGACATGACAGATCAGTCACTGTTGACCTACCATAAGTGTATAGGTGCTTTACAGTGAGGTTTACATGTGGGGCCGATTTTAGCAGCGATTTGTTATATGAATTTTCAAACTGATCAGTACATAGAACCTGTAAACAAATCATTGACCCAACTAGTCAAACTTTTTTACTTCGGAAATGATGCTAATAATCGTCGACGTGTGGCCCTAGAAAAATGGATGATATTGTAATAGTAAAAAACAAAACCTAACAAACAACAATCCTGATTCGAACCTTTTCTTGCAATTTTAATTTTGGGTTATGAGATGTTCTTGTGCTTAATTAGTCATACTAAAAATAACACTTATCGATGATTTTTCAAGCTCTGTTGTGCTGAAAACTGTAGCATTGGATAAGTTGGGATTGTACACGGGCGTTATTCATTGAATCCGATTTATTTGGTTTATAATTAAACCGATAAATTTGGAATTAAATGATTCGGTTTTACGGTTTAAATAGTTCAATTTAATTGAATTTTTTTAATTACTTCAGCTTTTTATACTTGATTCGGTTTAATTTCTCTTATTTCGGTTCAATCAAATAAATCAAAATTTACTTGATATTTACTACAATTACTTTAATTTTTATATTTGATTCGACTTAATCTTCATATTTCGGCTTGACTAATATTAGTTTCATAATAAAACCGGTGGATTTCACCTTATTTTTGTCATAAAAAATTAATATTTTTTATTTGGCTCAATCAGATTTTTGTCATAAAACCGGTGGATTTCACCTTATTTTTCACCTTATGTTAGAAATTTGAAGTTGCAAAATTAGATTTTTTTTTTTTTAATAAATTTGTAGTCATTTTAAGTATCACAATAAAGGAGTATAGCTTATATATGTTTGCAAATTTTAAAATTAGAAAATTATTTGAAAATTTGACTTCAATTAAATTAATAGCTTATATATATATATATATATATATATATATATATATATATATATTTGCAAATTTCAAGATTAGAAAATTATTTGAAAATTACTTTAATTAAGTAAATTTAAAAATATGTTTGACTGATACAAATATGTGAATCAGTAAGTAAATAACCAACAATAAAAAAAAAATCACTGTTTCGAAAGGTTTATTTAGAGCACAAGATCTGTTATAATAGAATTGTACAAGATGAACACGAATGTTGAACCTAACTTTTTGTCATTTCATGCAGTTGTTGATAAAATCACTTTAATATTTTTTTTATTTAGAGTAACGATAATTATGAAGTGTTCAAATATCTTTAATCTTTATGCCTTTATTTTTTTATTTTTTTATTATTTTCTCTGTTTGAACTAATAATGAGAAGTACAAATTAGTGGTGCTACAATGAATTATCATTTTTTTAGCTTAATTTAGAAGAATATAATTTGTACTAACAATTATTAGTAGTACAAAAATGCCCCCAACTAACAAAAACTTTGAAAAACAGTAAAACTTTTTACAAATAACTTATCAGTATCCATCACGATTTTGTATATTTTTTTTTAATAATGATATCATAGTCACATGTTAATTAATATAAATTGATCTATGTCTCATATTAGAAAGTTTAAGAAAAACAAGCCAAGAAAATTAATCCAAACTATAGATCAGGAAAAGAGACAAAAATATATGCACTTCTAAGTTCACAAAATTTTCATATATTATTAAATGTATCATCTATTTCAAATATATAGTTGTAAGAGTAAATAAGAAGAAGTGGGAGGGCAAAGGAGGGGAAAATGGGTCTCACAGTGACATTTTGTTAATAATTTATGAAGAGGGGTATTTTGTTTGTTGATTTGAAAAAGAAGGACAAATTGTACATTATTCCGGTTTGAACACCCCTAATTGCACGGTAATTCTAAACTAGTAACATTTTTGCCTAAATTGAACTTAAAAAAAAGGCTACAACCTTTCCATTAGTCTTTCCAATGGCAATCAATTGTTACTCATCATTATATAATAAACACAGCGCAAAAGTTATTTGATTTCCAATAAAAAAATGAAATTGGAAATAAAAATCTGAGCTGCACATTCACTGTCTGATGCTGACGCATATATGGGGCAAATTGACTGCAAACTGGAATTTCTCTACCACGAGCTCAAAATTCTCATCTAAGTCATAATAATCCTACACCACTATAATTAAGAAAAAAAGAAAAGAAAACAGAGTAGCCACTCTCTCTAGCTGTCAAACACCACACAATAAATTATATACAAAAAAGAGAACACCAATCATCAGCTCCACTTGTTTCTCCGACAAATCCGACCCGCTCCGGCCGCTATCCTGGTCTGAACCCGTTCAAACTTTGACACAGGGCAGGGTATCGTGATCCCGCCCGGATGCCCGTAACCAAACTCCTCCTCAGCCTCCTGCAACAACTCTCCAAACAATGGATGGTTAAAGTACACTATTGGCACGACGAACCTCCTAGGAGAGCTGCCTTCCTTCTCATCTCCTGCCACGTACACGGCAAGGTGTCCCTTTGGCGGCGCCTTGTAATTGTTACCTGGAGCGCAGCTTATGAGTGGGGTGTACGATTCGTCCTTGGATGAGTGGAGCAGTTGCTTCAGCTGTTTCCCCCAGTTGAAGAACTTAGAAGCGAATGCGATTTTGTTAAAGGGTCGACGAGGATTTAGCGGATGCGGGTTCAGGCGAAGGTAGTGCTTGCGGCGATTAAATTGAAAGGTTCGTCGGAAAAGGGTAACTAGCTTTCTTCCAAGTCTGAAGCCTCGCTGTCTCTTCATGCTCAGGAGGGGGCACAGATGCTGCTGCTGAGAGAGAGAGAGAGAGAGAGAGAGAGAGAGCGGTAGTGTGAAGAGGGAGAGCAACTGCTCAAGGTAGCAAGGGACAAATGTGGAGAGAGAGAGAGAGGGGGGGTGCTGATTTATTAAATTGGGAAATTTTGTACTTCTGTGGCAATCACAGTAGCAGAGCTGAAGCCTCGATTTATGGCTCTCGTGGGTTGCGAATCGGATTCCTAATTATCGGGTTCGGGTCTGAATGTCTTCATCCCAAATACGTGTGGAGATTTTCAAGCTTGTACGCCTTTTTCACTAGTAAATGTTATTGAATACGACATGACAGAAATTATGTAAATTTATTTTACTTTCGGTTTTGATTTAATTTACTACAATAATGTAATCTCAAATCTCAAACTAAAGTGGACGAAGTCAAATTGTAGCGTTTGTTTCAAAATCAATGCAAATAATTAGGGAGAAAAATATCTGTAACTAAAGTCTAAAGACCCTATATCCACGTAAAGTGACGTAAATTGCGGATCCGGTACAAAGGAATCACCAAGGAACCTTCCTCAGAGTCCCTGCTTTTCTTTTTATTGGACTCTATCAACGGCTTAGATTTGAACACTTTATAAAATGGCAAGATCAGAGCCGTTGGTAGTGGGAGGACAGTTGTTGTACTTGCTGACGATGGCAGAGTACGGTGGATAGAGATTTTTTTTAACTATTACACGAAATGCCCAAGGGCATTCGGCATTCCTAAAAAAAAAAAAAAAAAAACTATTATACGAAACGAAGAGAAACCTCTTATCTTTCAAGACCAGGAGAGTCCATTCTTCATAGAATGGAGAGGATAGTGACAATGGAAGAATTAGAAAATAAAGGAATTAAATCGTAATTATATACATTCCCTGATATAGTTCCTGACACAGATCACTGACAAATTGATCTCAGTGTTTATTAAAATAATTCCACGATTTGAACTCTACTAAACACATTTGTCAGTAACTTGTTACACAGAAAAAGCCATAAAATTTGAAACAGAAGACCAGAACCTAAGAAAGAAAGGACGACAAGCAGGTACAGCCTTCCCCACAAGGACAGTGCATGGATTTGGAGTAGTCCTTTAACGTACGGCACCCCTTTGGTCAGTTGCCCCAATGAGAACTGTATTGTCATGATCCCTTGGAAACTTCAATTTAACCACCAAGGGGATTATATTGGGGGAAAAAATGAACGGTTGGGATTTGCGTGCATTGACGATAAATGGCAGATTTGGAGGGAAAGGGTGAAAGGATGAGGAGGTTGTTGGAATCCGTACGGTTTTAGCTGCACGGGACACGAGGAGAGACGAAGGCGTAAAATACGGATGCTTGTCATGCGTGGACTGCGTGACGCTCCTGCTGCTCATGGGTCCGGTTAGTGTTGATCCGATATGAAATACCCGATCCACCATCTTAATTGATACAGATTTGAATTTGGACCCGAAACAGCTTTAACATTTTTTTTACTATAAACTTCAGAATTATTTTTCCTTCAATATTAACATAAGTGATGTCAGTAAATTGTTTTGTTTTTTCTTAATCAACGATTAATCAAGGAGAGAGTCTTAATTTGATTCGCTTTCGCCCTTCCTCGAACCCAAAATTCGAATCTGATCAGACCGACCCAAGCTCCACCTAATATAATGAGATCCAAATATAATTTATCTGCAACTCCAAATTTTTTTTTACAAGGACTTGAATATTTCAGGTGAATAATCAAACCTCAAGAATCCCATAACAACAAATAAATTTGGAAGTTAGACCGCATAGAAATCATATCAAATTACTTGAGTTTTAAAAAAAGTGACCCAAACTCCAAATACAATTAAGCAAACACGGCTCGAATATTTATAGCCCCTCCCACCCCCGATTTCTTTTAGTTAGATAAAGGAAATGCATAATTGCTATATTTTTTATTTTTTTTACTGTACACGTGTATTATCTGTGTATCCTCAATTTCTCGTAAGTGGTACTTGAGTATTATCTGTTCAACAGCTAGTTCAACCAATTGATAAAACTTAATACAATATGTCATACTATTTAATCTGCACAGAAATATATGTGTGTCATCTTTTAGCGATGTTACGCAAATAATAATTGTGTATCGGATAAGTATGAAATTTTCAAAAAAATATGACAACTCTGTATTTTTTTTTATTAATAATAATTAAAAAAATCGGCCCCACTCTTCCCTCCCTTTACTTCCACTAATAAAACCAACATTTTTTACTTTCGCTTGAAGTAACTTAGTAAGATTGAATTAATAATTTTGTGGTATTTCTTAAATGCATATTACCACTGAGACAGATTTCTATTATTATTTTTTTATGAACTTTGGGAAAAATATCATATTCGAATTCTTAGTTGTTCAAAATTATCTTATGATAAAAAAAACAAAGAATCAATTTAATAGAAAGAAAAGAAAAAATTAACGTGCACAAAGCAAAAAACCCTGTGAATATTTGAAATAAACATATTTCGAAAATTGTTCATTTATTCGTGATACAAATAAAATATAATAATACCGACAATTCGCGACAAACAATCAAACGATATTTTTTGCAAATAATACATTTATAATTTCATATTATTTACAAAATCTGAAATAGTTCGAATATATGACGAGTTATTTGGAAATACTTGTTTTAGTTTAGGTTATTTAATTAATTATTGAAAGTAATATAAGAATATTTTTAAAATTCCAGGCTCTCATCATGTTTTGCATGTTAATAAATATCAAATAACAAAATCATGCCACTAATACAGAAACGCTACTAACTACAGTAAAAGTTGGGCTTTACATGATTTTCAAACAGTGTCTATGGTAGTTATGTATAATAGAGTCATTAAATTGTTCACGGTTTTCCAACCGTGTATAAAAACACTAATTGTACACGGTTTTTTTCATTAAAAATTGTGTATAATTCATATTTTTTTTGACAATTTTTCCGCCAAAACACATCATAAACAGTTATAAAAGTAAAAATGTGCATAAAACACACACATCCTATACGGTTTTTAATAAAAAAAAAAACAATGTATAATTCATATTTTTTTTTTAAAAAATCACTAGAAACTATAGTTCTGAATCAAATCAAACTCTATATTTGAATTCAAATTAAACCCTGGAGCCAAATACCAAAAACACTAAACTAAATTTCAAAACACTACTAAATTTAAACACAACACATACATTTACCAATATAAACAACAATTACAATAATATCACATATTATTAGTTACATGAATAATATTCTAATTAAAAAATAAAAATATTCTCCAAAATCCAAGATCTGAGAAGTACTAAAAATAAAAATATTCTCCAAAATCCAAGATCTGAGAATTCATTCATTTAAATGAACAATGCCTAAGCAAAAATATGATAAAGAACAAAATATTGAAAATTAGAAAGAAAAAACTTAATTGAAAATTGCACCTCAAATTTGAGGCTTCCCTTTGTTTTTTGGGCTGAAAGGCAAAGGTTACGTCTATAGGGGGGTAATTGTTGAAAATCTTCTTCGTAAGTTTTTCGAAAAGTGGTCATATGCTGAAATCAGACACTCGAGCTCCGAGATACACCTGTTTGAAGTTTGTCTGTCGTAAATTGCCTTTCGGTGAAGATATTGCCTCTCTTGTATTTTCCCTCGCCTTAGCCTCACATGTTTAGATTTATTTCTCTTAGAGAAATTCATGTACAACATACAAGGAAGAGATAGTTTGGAAATGACTTAAAAAAATAGAGAGAGATGCATTATAATAGGAAGGCACAGATCGATAACGTTGAAAAGTTTGTATTTTTTCATCACACACGGATAATATAGTAAAATCATATAAAATTATTGGAGCATCTCATATACGCATGTCTTAAAATGCGCTCCAGAACTTCCGTTAATGCCCTCCAACATTCATACACGGGTTTTAATAAAAAAATCGTGTACAATTTGGTTAAATCGTACACAGTTTTTACTAAAAATCGTGTATGAATGTTGGAGCACATGCATTTATACACGCATGTAAACAGTTAAACTGCGTATAATGTGCATAAATTTTCAGAACAATGATTTTTTTTTATTGGATACGGATTTAATGAAAATTTTGAACAAACGTGTATAATATGCCGTGTATGCTTTGTGTTTTTGTACTAATGTGTTATTAATTCAACTTATTCAAATAACATGCAATTAATTTATATTTTCCGGACTAACAATAAATAATGGTATGAGAGTAAAACCAGATGGGGAAGAGGAAGGTGAGGAATGGAAAACTTGGAATCTTCACAAGAATATTTGTCAGTAAATTTGAATGAGCATCTAGTTCGATATATTTATTTATTCTTTTCACAGAAAAAAGGAGAATACTTAATCAAATTTTAAATTCCGCGCATTGACAAGATTAACTCGTTAACACGAAAGAAAATTGAGTTTTACAAGTTTGAAATGGCATAGACGTGACTATTCAATCTACAAAAATTTCTAAACACTTTTAATGGAGTTATTATCGTATTAATTAAGGAGCATTATTTGTTCCATTCCATCAACTGTATTTTATTAAGTACCATAGATTTTGTACGGACACGTGGCAAGATAATCCGCCTGTCAAATTTACATCTAATGATCGCATTTTTCTGACTTGGCCTTGAGCCATGAATGATGAACCTATCATATTCTGTACACATTTATCATTAATTAGGTTTCTATTTCAAAGTAATACATAGTTTCCATCATTACATTTAATGATGACAATAAGTATGCAGCCAAACGGTTCTCCGGTCAGAATTAACATTTAATGATGATAAGGGATTTTTCTTTTCAAACAATGTTTGGTACTTGTACTTTTCAAGTGGGTGTATATATATTGACAAGTCTGAGTTGAACATGGTACAGTTCGCCTGTACCGTAGGGGTGCGGCGACGACAGATAGCTGCTCAATTAAATTATAAGGTTCCTCGTGCACGCCAGTTTCACATGGTGTGGTGCCGGGTGAGAATCTGCTGCGATCCGGGTACTGTGAACAGTATCCTGCAATTTCTATTTTTTCAAATTCAGTTGTCGAATTATTTCGAAATGCGTGCACAGAAAAATCAGCTGTTTTGAGATGCGTGCACTAAAAAGTTGGACGGCTTGATTTGAAAAAGTAGGAATTGCAGAGTTACTGTGCTCAATATTCGGATCGCAGCAGATCTCGTTCCGTGTGGTGCCAGTGGTGGTTAATAACAGCAAGCCGTTTAATTGAATTAAAAATTGAAACCTTCTTCTTCTCTTTTGAGTATTTTGTGTAGGCTGTTCATTTTAATCCGACGGTACCATCATGCAATCAATTCCCAAGTTTCCAAGTCCCAACACAAATAGGAGGCATCGGAATAATAATATTTCAGGTGATGGATCAGTTTTAAATATAAAAGGAACAATTTCAAAATAATTTCCATCAGAATTATATTTATACGGGAGCTGGAAGAGAATAGGCGTAGAGAGAGCAAAGATTGCGTGACGCGTGATCAAGTAACTATATCGTCAACTTACTTGTCAATCAATTGTTGGACCTAATAGGATCCAACCTTAAAAAAAAAACTATATCGTCAACTATCAAATACAGATCAGACGGAAGCAACCACCCTTACTATATGCAAAATTAGAATTTTGTCATTTTGAGAATATCAAGTTAAATAGTCAAACGTAAAAGATTTTCAAGAGGAAATTTTACAAATTAATCTTTTTTTTTTCAAAAAAGAAAAAACAAAATATACTCAAATCTTCAAATTTGTTGAAAAATGACTTTATGGAACCTACCATTTAACTTTGATCTTTTTTTTTCTCATTATGTTCGTCTATCTCTAAAATTTTGATCCTTCCTCTTCTAAAAACGTTGAAGCGCACCTTCCGTCTCCTTGCTGCCTCCTGGATCTTCAACTGCCACTTGAGAGTAGGTTCGATGGGTATCGGACCTACTTTGATTCGATGGGTTTAATCACTGTCAATTTGCTTTAACGTGCGGAACGCTTTAAAACTTGTGCGTATCTGTTTCAATTTTCGTGTACACAAATCTTAAATTAGATCGGACGGTCATCATGCTCGTTGAACCTAAAAGTAGGTCCGATGGGCATCAGACCTACTCCGTTCTCCTTCACTACACGTCGATATCTGCCCCTTTGGTTCGACCTCTACACGTGGACCTCTGCCCATCTCTTGTATAAAATTATTTGTGCTGGAGCATTTTTTGATTCGTGATCTGAATTTAGAAGTAATTTTAGGTATATATCAGTTGACTTATTAACTGGCTTGTAAACTAATACATGTTTGGTAGCATAAAAAGTTAAAACTGATACACTTAGACATAAGAAGAACCTATTGATTATCTTGAAACATACACCTAAGACATTTTTGTACTCTTCTTATGCATTGTATTTATTTTTTGTAATGAAGGTAGTTTATAAAAATAAAATATTCGGGTTATTGATATATTCCAACACCTTTATTTCTAAGCTTTATATATTAAGAATCAAATGGGTGTAAGAAATAATTATAAATTTTGATTTTCAATATGATAGGTTTTTCTTTTCTTTTTCTATTCCATTTTAATGGAAAAGAAAAAAACTTAACTCAAATTTCTGGACATGCCCGAAACTGTAAATAAACATTTCATTAAGCACCTGGGCATTAATTTAATTTCATTAATAATTTAATGAAGCAATCTCATAAAAAATATCTGCAAACATAATTCTGTTGATTCGAAAAAAGAAAAATACATCAGTTTAATGAAGTTTCCAAATGTATACCTCCGATTTTACAAGATCAGTTTTATTTTTTTTACAAATTAACTTTCTTTAAAAAAAAGATGAGATTAAAATGAGAGGGGAAAAGCTAATTTTTTGAAATTTGATGAGATGATATTTTGTTTGGATTTTTTGAAATAAAAGTTAATTTGTAATATTTCCCGTTTTTTAAGTTAGCTTTAATATATTTATTTTCATTATTTTTTTACCACTTGATTGGCATTAAAATAATTGAAAATTATTAATTTTGTATTTAGAAACTTCACTCATAAAATAAATTAGTTTAAATAATTTAAATTTTGCATGTGAAGTTTATTCAGTAATAATTTTTAAAATTAGTGACAAAATATTATAATGCCATAAGAGTCAGATTCTATATGCAGCAATCATGATGAGAATGATACAGATACAACTTACCCAGAAATTTTTATTAATATGCAAAAAAATTAAATTTTAAAATCTACACCTAATGCAGAGAAATTTCAAAATTTGTCCAAACCGAAAAAAATTTCTGCGATAATTCAATCTAAAACCTCAAATAAAATTTACGGTTCTAGTTATTTGAATTCAAACTGTGTCAGAAATGTGAACTTTAGAAAATATTTTAATTCAAACAAAATTTTTGTCTGACACATTTTTTGTTTTTTCAAAAATAGAAAAATTCAAATATTTTATGTATTTATCTAGAAGTCATTTTTGAACCGGGATCAATTACTCAGATTCAAAACATTATTATTATTTTTCAATAACATACAAAGAAATATTTTAATTTTTCTTACAGCTGCAAAAAATCCGGCCTGAAAATGTTGATCTGGATTATTTGTAGAAGTCTTTCTAATAAATCAAATTATATAGTATTTCATCTATTTTCAAATAAATATATAAAATGTTACTAACATTTCAATAAAAAAACAAATAAATTATAAAAATTTCTGTTTAATTAAAAAAAACTTAGAACCGCAAAAAAAATTTGCGGTTTTGAAATTCCAAAACCAAAACTGCAATTTTTTTTGCGGTTTTAGAATTCTAAAACCGTAAATTTGCTTTGCGGTTTTAGACTGAATTACCGCAGAATTTTTTACAGTTTGAACAGATTTTGAAATTTCTCTGCATAGAATGTAAATTTTAAAATTTAATATTTTTTTAGATATTAATAAAAATTTCGGCAACTTACCCGTCGAATTATAGTTAGAAAAGGTGGACTCGTAAGTGGTGCGTGGTCCCAGAAAGGATGATACCGTTTTGTCCGCACTTGCGGCAAGAGTTCCATTGATGCACGGAAGTGTCCTGAGCCGAGCCAGATGCTTGTGGAATCCACGCCCGTCCTCTCATGTACGGAAGAGTCTCTTGGTGACTAGACATTTTTCCTCACTTTTGAATAAAAACGTGTGCTTTTAAATAAACAATTAAATAAATACAAGAGAAGGAAATGTTTACTGGATCTAGAAGGCCAGAGCTTTGTTTATTAATTTTGTTGTGAACCGAATTGGGTTCTATGAGATATCCGTTTCGGACAATCCGATTCATCTTATACTTAAAACAAAAAAGAGTATGACTAATTAAAATATTTTCGTCAGTTTATTAGATGAAAGTAATTCATAAACAACTTTGTTAGTTCATCAGGTAAATATACATATAAGAGCTGTTTTATATTTATAACTAATTATTTATAAGATAATTGATAAATACAAATTCATATACAACAATTTTTAATTATTTATTTAGTTATGTAGAATGATAAATTTCCTTATTCAGTAATTTAGTTATTGGACGAGTAACAATTTTTGCTCATTTATTTAGTTATTGATATATGCAATATTCTTTATAATTTTCTTAATAGGTAATTCATATATTTTTCTCAAATAATGAGAATACGAGTAACTCCGTTTGTGTAATTTCTACACAGTATGTCTCAAGCCAGAAAAAAAGAGGAGGGTTGTGATAGATATGGCGAGTCATCGTAAAATGAAACCTTCATCTCCGGTTGAGTATGTTTCATTTCTAACCTATCCCAATTTATTTGAGACTAAAGATTTTGTTGTGGTTGTTGTAATGAGAATATAAGTAACAAGTATAGAGTTTTATTAATATAAAAACCACATTAGTATTTTATTCCATATATAAACGGTACAAATCAGAATTTTTTGTAACCGAATGATAGATCCAAACTGATCATGGTCATGTTTGGTTGTGGAGTAAGAGGCGAAGTAAACTTCTTACTTCATACTTAAGCTATCAAATGAGGAGTAATATAGGAGTACGATGTAATAAGATATGAGTTAATCAAGAGTAAATTATTTTACTAATATTAGTAATATGATTAATATATCATAATATTTTACTTTACCAAAAGATGATATTGTAGAATATCATAAATTTCAAACTTATGAAAGATGATTTATTTGATGTGAGAAGATTTGTATTCATTTACTATTTTTGGAGTCATCTTTCAAAATTTAAAAAGATAGTAAAACGATTAATAAATTAATAAATTTTGATATTCTCTGTGATTTCGATCGATGAAAAGTATGATTTAAACCATAATAAACTTACCATATTAAATACAAATATGTGTATATTAACAAAATTCATCAAATACATTACTTTTTCTGCTTTATAAAATACATGAAGAATCCGCACCTTAAAAGTTTCCTTATAATATTGTAATTTGTAATTTGTAGGATATGTGTACATTACTTTATCAAATACATTAGTAATTTGTAAGAAAGTTGCTCATTAAAGTTTCCTTATAATATAACCGTGGCTAAAAGCTAATAAGTAAATAAAAAGTTCGGATTTTGTGCCTTGAGATGCTACCCAACTTTATATCTTCTTGAAGAATTTGGGATAGGGTGTAACACGTGAGAGAGTAACTTTGTACAATATGGGATAGTGTGTAACATATATTGACCATGTCACCATTGATCTAGATGTATAGTTTTCAGTTTTCACAATATAAAAACTTAGTTCAAAAGGCCCATATTACTTTACACAATTTTTTCTTAAAGGTGGCGGCTGGGACTTCAATTTATATTCTCAATAAACAAATATTGCTTCAAAATCTCAACCAAATAAAAATCCTACTGACCGTTCCCAAACTATTTAACCACGTTCCTCACACTCAACTGACAAAATAAATTAAAGGCCATCGACATACTGACCGTATATAAATTCATGTGCAAATATCTGTACTACAGTCTACAGTTAGAGGATAAAATAAAGATTTGGCCACGGAGCATTCTCCAACTGTATAACAACATGTTGTATAAATGAGACTTAACAACAGCTTGATACGAATTATATTAAAAAGGAATAAAAATACTGGTGTTGGTTGAGTGGGTATAAGATAAAGGCTTTTCTAATCCCTAGACGATAAAGCACATCATTAGTTTAAGCCGACTAACCTAACAATTAGACTACCAGCAACTCAGCAAGTGGGTACAACTTGGACCTAAGGATTTAAATCTTTGCTATTTACAAAATCATATTTGTGAAGTCAGCTTCTGGATACATTATCTTGGCAGATGGAGACATACTTGGCGTAATTACTATAAAATTATATAAAGCGGTTCAAAGAAAGTACGTACGGTCACCGTACTAATTAATTAATGCAATTGCATGTGTCCACTCCCACAAGTCCACAACCATAGTAACAATTTAATAGTTCAAATTCGGTTCGGCGAGGTCAAAAATTCGTGATTCGGGTATAATTCGGAAATGATTCGGTACAACAAGCAAAAGAAAAAAAAAACCCAAAAAAACCGTAAAAAATAAAAATTCGCTTTTTTCGCAAATAATTCGTCAACTCGCGTTTTATACGCGTTTTATTCGCGAATAAAACATATTATATGTTTTTCTGTGTTTTATTCGGAATTCGGTTAGATAACGTCGAAAAAACAAATTATACGTGAATTTTGTTACTATGTCCACAACCACTGACTTTTGATGCCAGTATATGTTTTCTGAAGCAAATTGGATCTTGCATGAGGGTTGTATTAAAAGCACTACAATTTGATTACTCGTTTGTTCTTTTGTCATGAGATTACATGAGATAGAATTTGATGGAATGAGAACTCATTTTTAAAAAAGTGGGATCCTACAAGCATGGATACGCACGTAGTTGATTATGGAAATGTGTTAAAATGAGCGTTCGGTTGTACCATGAAATTAATTGTGAGAAGTTTTGATTAATTTAAAAAATTGTATTTCACTACTTTTATTTACTTTTGCAAATTTGACTACTAATTACACGAAAAAAATTAACAATTTATACACAAAATAATTAGACTAATAAAATTTGTTGTAATTTGTAAAAGAAAATGTTGATGTCTGGATCCATTCGGACAGTTTGTCGTGCCGTGAAAAGTCTTGATGTATTTTAAAAAATGCATTTCATTATTTCTATTTTGGCAAAAAATTGTAAACAAAATAATTAGACTAATAGTTACCCAAAAAATTAAAACAACTTGTATACAAAATTAGACTTAAGAAATTTGTTGTAATTTGTAAAGAAAAAATGTTTATGTCCGGATCCATCCGAACAATTAATCCCACATGTATTTACAAAAGATTACGACTAGTTATATATAAAACTCAATCTGTTGTTTATGTGATGTGTAAGGCTCTGATCGGAACGAGTAAAAAAAAATGAAGAAATACGATTTGGAAATGGAATTCGCTTCGTAGGACCGATCAAAAGCGGAGTAGTGACGAGAAACAATTTTAATTGACGGGATTCCAGGGAGGCCAAATCCCGTGATGAAAACCACCACAAATCGATGGAATTTTAGAAGAAATGTACGGAATAAACTAACCGGACAAAAATCTCCTCTTTTTTCTTCTCTGGTTCTCCTTCTCTTCTTCTCCGCTATCTTGGCATTGTACGGATGTTTGAGTTCCAACTGGACAACCCTTTATTTTCCAGTTGAACTCTCCTTCTTTCTATATATATATTTTTTAATTTATTTTTGTTATTTTTGCTAAAGAAACAAAATCTAGGCGATGGCATAAATGGTAAATTATTAGAATTAGCTGATCTTTTTTTAGTTTCATCAAATGAATTTTTGTCGATTTATCCCTTGGCTGCATCAGTCAAGTTTCAAAAAAAAAGAATTTTTGTCGATTTAAACATTATTTCCAATCAGAAAATTTCAATTCTAATTCGTTTCTATTGAAGTCATGTCTATTGAATTGAATTGAAATTTTGTAGTTCTTAATTGTGATCAGAGCCTAAAATAGAAGACCGGGAGAGGAGAGAAAGCTCTCCACTTTTGCGTGACCAGTGAAGGACAGAGGAGAGAGATAGAGAAAGAGAAGAGGAGAGAGAGATTGGGAAAACACAAATTAGCTCGGACTCCGTATTCATATTTCCAAAATTTTGCACTGCTGTGAAATAATTAGGAATTACTACTAAGAAATAACGTGGGTACAAAATCCATGCATCTGAACACGTGATAAAAACAAATTTTCATTTTTCTGAAAATCCCACCTAACCCATACAATTCCCAAGCAGCCGAACATGACTGATGACCCAAGCGCTTATAATTACTCGGACCTTTTCATTAAAAAAAATTAGCAATCTATAATTAACATTTGTAATGCAGCATATATATATTCAACGATTGAAATTAGAGAATATAATAAACAAATGGTTGAAAAAACAAAATTGCCAAAGGAAGTCCGCTCAGTAATATAAATAATGTTGGAACTCACTCTCTTAATTTCTGTCATCAGTCTTAGCCCAAACAAAAAGAATAGATCAATCTCCGATTAAGGGCCTATTCGGCGCCCCCTAGGTAATGGGAATGGGTGTGGAATTAAAAAAAAATTGAACTGAAAATTACTGTTTACGTGAGAAAAAAAAATTCACTCAGTGTGAATTTTTTTTTTTCCCACGTGAACAATAATTTTTGGAAAGCAGCTGAACAGGCCCTAAATCTCCAACCAGTGGTGTTGACTAGAATTACCTTCTAAAAAGTCGCTAGCATTCTTGTAGACCTTCTAAAAGATCGCTAGTATATCAAGTCTTTATGTTGAAACTAATTTTAGAAAACTCAAAATTTAATTTTAATTTTAATAGTAACTTAGTATACTTAATTCTGAAATATATTTGTAATTTTCTAAAGATTTAAGTATTATATTGTATTAATAATATTACATATGAATTAATATCGTTAATAAAATTGTTAGTGAGTTGCAATTTTAAACGGTTCAATTTTTTGTACCCTTCTGTCAGTGACAACTGGAGATTGGTTGGCATCTAATTCTTATCTAATCATTTTCTTATTGCAACCGTTACAAAAATGGTTATATATATATATATACTCAAACCTTTTTCTTATTAAGTCACTTTATTTAATACTCTCACGCTCTCTCTTCTTCTCTGTTTTTGTTATCTGACAAGAAAGAAAGAAATGAAATGAAACATTCTTTCATTTATTTATTAAAATAAATCTCTTATTCAACCCCATATCTCCATCCAAGAGAACTGAATCAAATTTGATTTGATTAATCTTTTCATTCTATACTCCAACTAATCTGATAAAATTAAATGCTGAATATTATGGAGTTATCGTCGGTCGCTTCTATGATTGTGCCCTAAGTTGCGATATTCAAGTTTTGATTTGAAGTCTTGGATTATCTTGATGATGATTTCAAGTCTTACACGATAGAGACGAAATACGCTTAAGGACAGTGCTTCGCACGGTCCGGATAACTCTATTTCAATTTGATTTACTTGATTTATTAATTTATTAACTATCCGAATTTTTCTGAAAATTTAACTCAACACTTTATACCTAACGTATCAAGTTTTCTTTATCAAGTTTTAGAAAGTTTTAAAAAAACAGAAGAAGGAAGTAAAAAAAAAAAAAAAATGTACCCGAAAGTTAAAAAAAGAAAAGTGTAGATTTGAGAGATTAGACGGCGGATTGAGGATGGGATAATTTCTCAAAGAATTAACAGAAGCGATTATTTTGAATATTCAAAGCTTTTATCATTTTGAATATTTAAAACTTTCAGCTTGAAAGAGAACTTGAAATTGAAATCAAATATTCATTCTTTTACTGAGCATTCTGAATACATGTACACCCACAGGTACTTATAAGGAATTGCAATACCTCTTTAACTCCTAATCTAACCCTAGTTTGTTACATGATTTGATTATGGTTATTATCTTAACAGAAATAAGAGCATTGGTTTGCAATAAAGTCTCCAGTAGAGTCCGGAATGGGCTTGTCCATTGTGATCTTTTCAGATATAACAATAAGTATTTTGAATTCTTTGAAAGGAAAAAAATGACTGTGCACAAGTTGAAAAACAAGAATGTTTCCAAAATGAAGAAAATTGATGCACTCCAGAAAACGCGTAGCCGCCTGGGGAAATTAACAATAGAATAAAATTAAGAAAAACAATTTTCATGCCAGCTCAACAAGTCCCATCATTTTGAGGGAAAATGGATGGTGATATGAAAGTGGCCGGCCCCAAAACAAAAAAAGGAACAGCGACAGTGAGAGATTCCATTTCTTGATGACATTTCCATTCGCAAATTGGACTGAAGCATGACTTTTCTTTAATTAAATTATGGCCTCCATTTTTTCCCTGCAAAATTGTGAACACGATATCCCAAGTTTTGTAAATGATGTCATTATTCAGTATTAAAATCCACAAAACTCAACTCCTCCAAAACAAAATTTTATTGAGAAAATAATAATACCATATGTATTATTTAATCATTGAGTCTTAACGGCCTTAGGCCCTGCTCCAATAATATGTTTTGTAAAGTATGAATTATTAGTAAGGAGTATCTAATTTGGAAGATAGAAGCAATTCTGTTTTTAAAAGGCATAATTGGGTTGGGCTTACTACTTTTCTTTTTATATAAATAACACAAGTCTTAATTTATTAGGTTTGGGCTTCTTAGAGCTCTGTGTTTTTATCCAACCTATAAAAGCCCAAGCCCAATTAAGGGAACTCAGAGATAAAGCTAAAATAGTTCCGAATTCCGATACGGATTAATAAACGCCTGGCAAAGCATGAATATTCAAGTCATCAAAATCCTCTCTAAAGTGATTTAAACTTAAAACGCATCGTGTAAGCTGCATTGGAACTACTCTCTATCTTTTTGTTTTTATATCCCATGAGACCGCAATTACACATTCAATGATTGTAGGTGAATATTTATTTTCGTAATTCTAGCATATATTCATTTGATATTTTAAAACTTGTCCGTTTAAACAAAATATAAATGTATTTTATTGTTTAAATATAATATATAAATATGTATAAAGATTCAATTAATTTTAACTGGGATTGAGTTAGATGCACATACTATTTAGATAATAAAGTATACATACAAATTTAATTATTTAATTTCAACAAATATTTTCGTGTATATATCAAATGGATGTATTATAAAAAGTATGATTTATATGATTCTGACACCAATTTAACAATATTATTAACTTCAAAACCTATCAAATCGACTTCAATGAATCTAAACTGCTCAAATTGATTTATTTATGGAGGGGGGTTGCATTTACATGTAAAATTTATAATTTCTCGGATTTATCTAGTATCAAATTAAGCAGTTAAATGTGAATATTATTTAAGTTACTTTTAATGCATTCATTTTCATTATTTTTTGACTACTTGAATTGTTACTAAAATAATTTGAAAAATTATAAATTTTGCATGTAAATGCATAACTCATAAAGTAGATTAGTTTGAATGGTTTAGATTCATTGTATAAAACCTATCCCATAAGTTTTGAATTTGTATCAAAATATTGTATTTTAATTATACAACGAAGATGAATACCTCGACTGGAATCAACATAATAACGAGGAATAAAGTATTTTATATAGTTTACTAGGAGTAAGTTTTTGAGACAATAAATACAAATTTGTTTCGTATATATGTTAGAAGGAGAGGAGTCAGATTTTTGAACTATGAGGAGTCAAATACATATGTGGTCAATTATATAATTTTTTTCTATGAAAAATGAGAGTTAATTTTGTAGCACCATAATATTTTACTCTAAATTATGTAAAAAAACTTTCATAAGTATAAAAATTTCAAGAAAAGATGAGAATCAATTAACCTCATTCCTCCTACTTGCTTCCGCCTTTGTATGTTGGGTTTGCGCCGTTGCAATACAAGTACAATCTTAGTAGATCTATACCGTCTATGGTTTTTTTTCTTCAAGTGCATATCTTATATTTTGATTGCAAAAAACCTACTAAGACTCTATATATATAATCTATATATATTATATATTTGGTTAACTATATATGTGATGTTTGTTTCACTTTGTGGTTATTTGATGTATATTATGTCTTGTGTAAGAATTGACTAGCTTTTACAAAAAAATGTTTTGAGTGGAAGGTCACAAATTTGAAATTCAATTGACGAATATTCTTTGTAATAAAAAAAATATGATTTGGAAGATAAAGACTCCTTCTTTCTTTTAAAAAAAAAATATTTTGCCTTGAGTAAAAGATGTACAAAATTCTAATAAAAGGAAGCGAGAAAATCAAGTTCTTAAATTTTTATAATACTTTTCGTCATTTGATAACAACAGTTGGTAACGATAATCTAGCAAGTCATAATATCTCAAGCGAGAAAGTACAAAACCAATATATTTAAAGAGGAGGGATCACGTTACAACAATTTTGAGTTACAATAAAATTACAGCAACGATTTTCTACATTTTGAAATTTCAAATCGTCGATTCAATCCGTTCAACATAATCTCCACAGTAAAATGTGCTTCCAGATCAAATTTTACATTTTTTTGAAATTTTTTTACCATTTATTAAGATGGGTACAAAATTCAATGATCTGAATTTGACTAGGTTTTGTAAAATACTTAATAAATAGTAAAAAAATTCAAAAAAAAATATAAAATTTGATCTGGAAGCATATATTTGTGGAGATTATGTTGAACGGTTTGAATCGACGATTTGAAATTTCAAAATGTAGAAAATCATTGTTGTAACTTTGTTGTAACTCAAAATTATTGTAACTTGATCCCTCCTCATATTTAAAATGTCATGGCTCAATTTTTGTGGGTGCTAATTAGTTTTGCGAGAATGCACAAAGTGTGAGCTTCATCTATTTAATTTGTTAAAAATAAAATTCTGAGCAGAATCAATCTTTAGTCTTAGTAACAAAAATAATATTTTTTAGTGTAGAAACTTATAAGTTTGGAATTCTTAATGAAGTTTTTTCTTATAAATATTAAATAGTTGACTTTACTTTCAACTTTTATTAGTATGTTCTAATAATGTAAAAAATAATTGTTTAAACTTAAAACAACTGGTTATTGTAAGTTACTAAGCTATTAAATAGTCGGACCGCCAAAATCATTGCCTACGTAATCCCATTAACGCCAACAGAAAAATCCTTTTCCCAGTTGCCACGCGTACGCGTTCTTTCTTTTCTTCGATCCGACATGGCACCGCCTGTGTCAGCTTTTGGGCTCACCAGTTCATGTTCAGCCAATGGCGGTGGAGGAATTGGTTGTTACTAATTTTTTAAACTTTGTCACCGTTGCTACCGAAAGTGGACTTATCGCTTCACAGTTCATACTCTAAAAAGTTAATTTTTTTAACCAAATATACGAAGAGAGGGTTACAATGCACTCTCTTTTCTATGTTTTCAATGTATCTAATTTTTTATCTCCTTTATCTCTATTTTTAAAGTTTGAACAGTCGATCTGAACCGCTCAACATGATATTCATAATAAACTATGCTTGGAGACCAAATTTTATATTTTTTAGAATTTTTTTACTATTTTTTAAGATAGATACAAAATCACTTTATCGGATGGTCTAGAATCTCCTTAAAACAATGATTTTGTACATATCTTAAAAAATAGTAAAAAAATTCTAAAAAATATAAAATTTGGTCTCCAAACATATTTTATTATGAAGGTCATGTTGATCAGTTCGGATCATCTGTTCGGACTTTAAAAATAGAGAAAATAAAAATTGGGTGTATTAAAAGCATAGAAAAGAGGGTGCATTGGAACCCTCCTCATATATGAAAACTATTCTGGTCAGCCGCTAACTTCATCAGATATTTATTTTTGCAAAGGCCTTGTCAACAGGAAAGGCCTTGTCATTGACACGGGTGAAAACCAAGTAGATAATATCCGATCCGTATTTAAAAAATTAAATATAAATTTTCGATATTTTAATATTCGTGTGAATAAGAACACTGATATGATTTTATGTTATAATTATTTGTATTCAAAGTAAATATATATTATATAGTTTAATATATATGATGAAAAAATTATATTATTCATCATTAGAATTAGAAAATTATTATGAACTTTGATATCTTTTAATAATATTTTTTATATATTTTTTAATAAATATCCAATCAAATTCGTATCTGAAAAATAAAAAGCAGATATAAATATAATTTTATCACTATCTGCTCCGTATCTAATCCGTTTTCGCCTATACTTACCAAGCGTTTTATTTAAAGTTCGCTCTTCATTTTTTAAACTAAACGATTCAACTAAAATTTGTGTTACAACATCAGCAAGCCCCAGTGCAAATCTTGCGGAAATGAAAATAAACAAATTCTACAACATTAACGAAAAAAAAAATTACAGTTATTATAAAAATATTTATATTTTGAAAAATATACAAATGACTCAATTTCTTTGTTTGCGAATAATATCAAATTTTTCAGTAGGTTCTACGTACATATCAAATCTTCTAAAGAAGAAGTATTTAATAATTAATCATAATATAAATGTTTACACTTTACACAATGGCCAAACTCAAATTTTATTATACATAATCATAACTGCTACATGCGAACTTCTTTTTTCTTACATCTTGGCAAGTTTATTCCTAGCTCTGTATTATAATTAAGAAGCGAGTTTATTAGTTGACTTCTCAAATTAAAAGAGAGTAATTACTTGCTGTGCTATCAGGGCGGGTAGGGTTCGGATAATATTATATTTGAATCCGTATTTTAAAAATGTTTGGGTCCAAATTTCAATCCATATACTTATTATTTTCAAGTTGGATCGGGTTCGGATCCAAAATACTGCTTCTAATAGTAGACATTTTGGATCTAGCTAGTATTTAATTTGGTTCCGGATATATAGGTACTCAAAACTTATTCGTGAATTATTAGGTCCGGTCTGAATCTGGAGCAGATACATGTCAGAAGCATTTGAGGAGGAACTCTTTATTCTTAAATATAATTATAATTTTTAAGCACTTCACATAATATATTTAATATAAATTAAAAACTACATCAAAATCAAGAGGAGATATAACAGAAAGGTATTTGAATTAGAGATTTAAGGTATTATTTTTTTGTTAATAATTTTTTGAATTCTGAAGAAGAAATATATTTTTGAAATAAAATATTGAAGATGTGTATTAATTTATTTCCTAACATATATGATACAATATTATCAAAATATTTACTTCCAAAAAATGCTACAAGTGTTTCCATTCAATAATTGTTAATCTATGTTTTTATATTAATTAATTTTAAATTATTGAATTTTGTATTGGTATCAGGTCAGGTTCGGTTGTAGTTGGATAATTAAATCAAACTCATATTCTATTCTTACAATATTAGTTCTAATTCGGATCCTGATCGGATATTTAAGTATTAATTTTGTAACTATAATCATAATTTAACCGGCTCTATTTTGTAAACCATATCCTATCTAAATTAATCGAATCCGAAACAGTTCCAGTTCGGATCTGGTTTGATACCAAATCAAGACCGGATAACAAGATAAAAGTAACCTCTCTAACAATTCAAGATACTTTTGGCAATACATCGTGTCGTATATATTGCATGTAATATATTTTGAAGTTTGTTATAACTGTAGTTAGTATGTTCCATTGACAATATATTTTAAAAAGTTATCTTTGCAATTAACGTGCTCAATTTATTTTCGCAAAATCGCTAGAAAAATATATAATTACTTATATTAACAGAGCATGAATTTACTATAAAAAATATACTAAATACAAATTTTATCATGAATAAATTTGGCAAGGGACTTATGATTAAAAAAAAAAAATACAATAGCAGTATCACCTAACACTACAATAAAAATGATACATCAATCATATACTAAAACGAATAAATTGTTTGATGTAATTTAAATTGACAAAATTATCCCAAAAATGTCTAAATATCATATTTAAGTAAAAAAAATTAAAAGAATCATGCTATATTCCTTATCCGCATCCTGGGCTGAGTTTGTCGAAGAGTTTAATACATATTTAGTGAAAAATAAAAAATAGCCGGACTTCTAATAATGACACTGATGTCATATACTAGCTGGAATTCTAATAATGAGTCTGGTTAGTATGACATAAGTGTCATATGACACCAACTCTCAAACTTGTTGAATAAACTTCAAACGACTAATATAAACTATTCAAACTAATTTACTTTATGAGTGAGGCGTTTACATGCAAAAAAATTATTTTTTCGAGTTCTTTTAGTATCAAGTCACGTGGTAAAAAATGTTGAAAAATGAATGCATTAAAATTAACTTAAAAACTCTCAAATTTGATCGCTTGACTTGATACTAAATAAATTCAGAAAATTATAAAATTTGCATGTAAACGCACAACTAATGAAGTAAATCGGTTTGAACGGTTTGAATTCACCGTTTGAAGTTGATTCGATAGGTTTTGAAATTGGTGTTATATAGACTGAAATTGCATAAATGTCATACTAGCTGGACTCCCTAGTAATTATGGAAATTAAATTATTAGTAAATCGTAACTAAATTAATTACATTATGAATAAAATATGAAAGTTATTTCAAGAAGGTTGAATTGGTCCGTTTTTTTTTTAAGCTATTGTGTTGAAAAAAAAATTATAGTGTTAGATCGGTTGGAGGCCCTCCTACTAGGAGGCGATATATAGCGGGCTATTATTGTTCTAGCTTAAGTTATGCTACATAGTAATTTAAACTCAAAATATTTCGAATACTATCTAAATTATTAGTTAATGTTATAAGTCCTAATGGATTATATAAGTATGATTATAGATGAAGGCTGAGAGAGAGGAAAAAAAAAAAAAAAGAGAGAAAAATAAAGCGGAAGATGATGTTTAGATGTTTCTATATTTCTCATTCTGGTATGAAATGGAATAATAGATTAATTAACGATGAATCTAGTTATAAATATTCTAATGGGATTTTTAACTCGAAATCCATATATTTTCTTTTATAGATCCTAGATTGATTTTTTCTTTTTCTGCTTTTATCTGTTATATACAATGTACTTTGTCTTGTCTTATGTGGATCTATTTTATAAGACAATTTCATAAAATTATTGATTAATAAAAAAACTAAGTTAAACTAAGTTTATTTGATAAGTTAGATTAGTTAAATTAATCATTTTTAATAAATTACAAGTATATTCACATATAACAAACAAAAAATTATTTGTAAAATTTCGATTTATTAGCCGCATACCGATTAATCGCTTGGTGGTACGCTGGTAGCCTATTTGTTATACTATTATTTACAACACTTGTTTAGTACATCAAAGGGTAGCTGGAGGTCACTAAACATTGTCCTTTGTCACAAATTGATCATTCAAGATTGATTTGTCCATTTATAGCCACTCAACTTTTCATTTGTCTCAATCAAGTTACTCTTTAACTTTTTCATCCAAAAAATTAACGGAATATATTCATTTTGTTCAAAATATTAATGGAATATGCTCATTCCATTTAAAATATCAACGGAAAAATTATATTTTATTAATTTTTGGATGAATAAATAATGTGATTGCCGTAATCAAGTTGAGGCTGATCAGTTGCCAATTTGCCATCATCATCCCTGTTTGTACGGAAACAACGCCGAATGGAGATAGAATCACTGTTGGGGTTCTAAAATAGACTCAACTGGGGGTTGCGGTCTGCGTAATTCACCCAGGGACCCACTAACCACCACTCCGTGTATACCATCATGGCATTATACATCGCCTTCTGCCTCTTGGATACTACGAATCTTCCATGGGCCCACTTCTCTCTTAAACTTCTGGTTTCTAGTTCTACTATATGCACTTGAGAAAATGATGAATGATCACAATTGATTTCAAATTTTGACTATTTGATATATATTTTGGATGTTATAGGACGCAGGCTTGTCCAATGAAAACTTAATTAACTGAAACATGAGAAAGCTTGAAGAAAACTATCTTCAATCTTTTTTTAAATCATGGGTTGGATCAAGTCACGCAACACACTTTTAAATTCCTATGTTATATAGAGAATTTTTTCACTTTGTGGGTTTCGAATTCATGACCTCTCACATGATAGAGCCATTTGTTTTTGCCACTAGACCAAATGCAAGTTCTTATCTATATTTATTTTATTTTATTTTATCATGGTATTTTTGTTTACTTTAATATGGAAGTTTAGATTTAAATAGGAGTTTTTTTTTTTAAGACTTCACACTTTAATTTGAATGACTGTATCGTATATATATCAAAGAAATCTAAATTAAGAGTTTTGAGATGTTATTTAGCATAAATTGATCTTCCACCCTTTGTGATTGGCTTAAGGAATTAATTCATAGATGGATCCGTTTATATTGAATGGGGAATCTATTGATCTCATTTATTTTTAAAATTTATGTGTTTATACATGATTTTCTATATAAATAGTCGAGAGTAAAATACTATGGATATTATAAATTGACTCCATACACAATATGACAATTTTATATAATTGGCCCCCAATATATTTTTTTACCATCATATATAACTTGAAAGTTTGACTCTGCCTCTGAATCAATTCGTACATTGTGGACGGCACATATACATCACAATATTACATTGGATTCACATCAATTCATACTTAGGAATTTTAATTAATTAATTAATTATTTTTCATGGCAAGAACATTTGATCAATTGCATGCATATATATGCATCAATGTTGATCATTAGCGCTACAAGGTTATTACAGTAGAATTAAGGGCATGCTCCAGTAAATACCTTTTAATTTTAATATTAATGTCCTAAACTGAAAAGCGGGCTTTTAAATTTCTTTTTGTTGAATGATATGCCTAGGGCAGGGCTTTGAATGCCAAAACAAAAAAAAATGAAATAAAAACAAATCATGCTTTGATCTCATCAGTAGAATTAGTAGTTAAAGAGCATGCCCATCAATTTGGTAATTTCAAAAAGTTAAGGCGTGATTACTATGTTTACTAATTAAGTGCATTAGCAAAGTAAAAAACAAATGCCATTATGATGCTCCATGTATTTGGATCCAAACCTTACGCTTCTTTTGAGGGCATCTTCGCCTAAACTAACGCATGTCTTTAGTATGCTCAATTCTTAATCATATCTCTAAATGATGAATCAATAGTTATCAATATTGTAAAGTTCTACACATTTCATTGCAATTTATTGCCAGATGAAAATAGCCCAATCATCCGGAGTTTTTTTTTTTTTTTTTTTATAGTGATTGAAAAGGCTCATAAGTTTGCACCATATCATACATATTAAAATTTGAACCCAAGACTTTTTGCAAGTTATTATAGCTACTAATTGGATGTTTGGTTTTTTGAAAATCATTTTTTTTCATTTTAGTATTCATATTTATAATTGGCATGGTAATTATTACTTTGTTAGTACGTTTACTATGCCTAGCAAAAAGTTTTTTTTTTGTGAGAAATTAATTAAGAATATGAATTTCGCACCCCTATTTTATATTAACCGCAATTTACATGGTGGTGGGATTTTGAGTTACAGTCCACACCTAGCTAGGTGTAGAATGAAGCAGAGAAATAAAAACAAGAATGAAAGACTTAAGAAAGAAAAAAAAAAAAAAATGAAAAAGGTAAAAACAGCTCAGACATGCATGTTACAGTTTGCAGTTTGCTGCAGAGGAAAACATTAAAAAGAAAACTGTAGACTATTAGGAATCATTTAGTTCAGATATCTCCACTGGCTGAATACTATTTGGAATAAAAAAGTTCTGTTGAATAGGGGTGGAATATGTTCATATCAATAAAATAAACGTAAGTCAGAGACTGTAACTATTGAGGAAAGCATATGCAAAATATTAAAAGAACTGCATGTATTTGATGAGATGGAATATATATATTTTTTGAATAAAGTGGGGAGTTCCCACCGGTTTCATTTGAAACAAATAGTTCATACAAGCAATCAGTGAAAAAAGTAGGAACACACTGAACAAAAAAATTAGGGCAATTAAGTAGACTACTCAAGGCATACTAGAGGCACTTGAGACTAAACATGAAATAAAAAGCTAAGAGATAAAGTTCATCATAATCCTTAAAACATAAGCAGAAAATCATAAGCATGCAGCTAGTGAGAGGCATTGTAACGAGGGCAATTAGCATGACTATCATCAGAGGGAGATCCAGAGGGTGATCCAGGACAAGTATAATTAAGAAGAAGAAGACTCAGTATCAGAAAGAAGACCAGCATCTGCAGCTCTAGCATGTAAGATCATCAAAATAAAAATTTGGTTGAAAAATTAATGTGAACATGCAACATTTTGCAGGAGAATATTAGAAGACTGACAATATTAATTTTTTTTCGCAATTAGTATTTAGGATCCCGCAATTAATGGAAAACTAGCATGCAATGCTAGCATTCTTCTTATATGTCGATATCCACTTGTCTTTTTTCTATACATATAATTCCGTTTATTAATTTGTTTACTAGATAATTACGGTCTTGATCTACCGAATGAAATTGTTTAGAAAAAAAAAAATGGTCGAGGATATATTGAGAAAGTTACTTTTGAAGTATTAGGGGCCATGTGCAAATTAAATAGATGGATGGGGCTAGTACCGAGATAGGTTACAAAAGATGACTCTGGGATCACGTGTGATACTTTTGCTTCACTTTTGTCTCATATCTGCACCTTTTCTCAATTATCATGCTTATGAACATCAATACTTCAATGATACACATTAGCAAGTAGCAACGGCCTTATTTCGTAATACCAGGCCGTCATTCTCAATTCGTATAACTTAGTAGTACATCAAAGACAAACACTAAAAGTCTAAAATCCAGAAATTACAGTAAATTAACGTCAAAGGACCAGATTATATTATAGATAATGATCTCTCGATCTCTTCCAATATTTACACAGAAGTTCTAAAAGCCAGCGCTGAAGTTTAGCCGTTTAGGGTTCGTTCTTTCTCATGGCATTTGCAAAGCTGCAGAAAATTCATGAAGTACCGGAGGAGTCACCCCACCCAGCTCTTCTTTCTGTTTTCACGAATCCATTATATATAATAACCGAAAGCCACATTTATTATGTGGGAAGCCATTAGGGTACTATCAATGAAATCAAAAGAAACCGTTTACCCGACTGTATTGTACTCAATAATGTAGGTATGGGTAGAGTTGCTATATATTGGCGCGGGTAGAGTTCAAATACTATTATATTTGAACTCATACTCTAAAAGTGTTCGGGTTCGAATTTTGATCCATATATATTATTTTCAAATCAGATCGGATCCAAATCTGGATATCGCATCCTATAGACATTTCGAGTCTAGTATTTCAGTTTCAGGTAGATAAATATCCATAACTTGTTTGTGAATTATCTGGTTCAATCTGAATGCAAAGCGGATGCATGCACAAGCATTTGAGGAACCATTTATCCTTAAATATAATTATAATTTTTAACACATCTCACATAATATATTAATGTAATATAAAATAAAATTGCTCCAAAATCAATATTATACTATTGTTCTGGTTCTTTAATAGTACAATATAACATAGTATATATCAAATAAAAATAATAAACGTAAATTGATAATAATGCAAGAGATCGATGATTGAGGTACTTCTGTTGACATCAGGGTATAGATCTTAGGGTCAAGATCTTCAGTAAACTCCTTTCAGATCATATCTTTTTTTTTTTTCATTAGAGCCTTCAATAATATATTATGGAACTTGGTAGAGTATTTTCAGGATTTGATTGTTGATTGTTAAGAAAGTTGGTGTGGTGATTGGAGTGCTCATGGTGTAAAGATATTGGTTTAGTTGTGAGTCGGATAATTAAATCAAACACATATCATATCTTTTATAACATCGGTTTTGGTTCGGATTCAGATCAGATATATAAGTATTAATTTTGTAATTGTACCTATAATTTAACTGATTATATTTTTTAATCATATCCTAACCAAATTAATTGGATCTTGATTGGAACTGGTTCGGTATCGGATTGGAACCAAATAATAGGATAAAAGTAGCACCACTAGCTTTGGGTAATATTTTTTTTTTGCCAACTTAAATGATACGAGTATGAATAAGAAAAAATTTCATTAGCTTATCAGATAACAACAGTATAGTAAGAGTTATTTGTACCGTTACCTTATAGGTAATTGTAAATTATATATCATAATTTTTTATTCATATATATAACTATATATTTTGTTTTAGATTGATTTATACAATATTTTAAATATATTTTATTAAGTAATTTATAATAAAATTAATTTATCAAATATTTATATTGTTTTTAATTAGTAATTTATGATAAAATTGTACGACACAAATTTTTTATATCGTCATATTTGATTAATATAATTTTAAATCAATGGGATAAAAAATATAATTTTTTATATTTTAGGATGTTATATATATATATATATATATATATATATATATATAGAGTAGAACTAGGGTGCTCCTAAGCTCACCAAGTCCTTCGTGAGCGCGACTCTAAAACCTATCGAATTGACTTCAAACGACATTTTCAAACCGTTAGATGTTCAATCTATATTAAAATGTGCTTGGAGACCAAATTTTACATTTTTTGGAATTTTTTTACTATTTATTAAGATGGTTTGAAAATCGCTGTTTTTATTAAAATTCTGCACCATTGGAAAACAGCGATTTTCAAACCATCTTAATAAATAGTAAAAAAATTCCAAAAAATGTAAAATTTGGTCTCCAAGCACATTTTAATATAGATTGAACATCTAACGGTTTGGAAATGTCGTTTGAAGTCAATTCGATAGGTTTTAGAGTCGCGCTCACGGAAGGGCTTGGTGAGCTTAGGAGCACCCTAGTTCTACTCTATATATATATATATATATATGGGCAGGGTTCCAATGCACCCAAATTTCTATGCTCCCAATGCATCCAATTCTTATCTTCTCTATTTTCAAAGTCCGGACAGTTGATCCAAACCGATCAACATGACCTTCATAATAAAATATGCTTGGAGACCAAATTTTATATTTTTTAGAATTTTTTTACTATTTTTTAAGATAGATACAAAATCACTTTATCGGATGGTCCAGAATCTCCTTAAAACAATGATTTTGTACCTATCTTAAAAAATAGTAAAAAAATTCTAAAAAATATAAAATTTGGTCTCCAAGCATAATTTATTATGAAGATCATGTTGAGCGGTTCGGATCGGCTGTTCGGACTTTGAAAATAGAGATAAAGGAGATAAAGAATTGGGTGCATTGGAACCCTACTATATATATATATATATATATATATATATATATATAGAGATGGGCTATCCTGAGTTGTAAAGTAGCGAGTCATTTTTGCTTTATGTTTTGGTGCGTCGGATTCGCTTCAAACTTCGTGCAGATTCCATCGCTGATTAAAAATTTTTGTCGCTCAAATTGAACTCCAGTTACTGGAGAGCTCCCTTTCTCTTCCAAGAGACTCCTGACTCCCATCCCCTTTAACGAAACAGAAAAACAAAAACAAAAAACCTAGTCCTCCGCCATCTCCCCGCCAATTCAAATGGCCTAAGCCCGCGTTCCCCGCCATCTCCTCCGACCTCTCTCCTCGCCATCTCCTCGACCTCTCCTCCGCCATTTTGTGTTCTCCTCCGACGCTTTCACCCTCTCTATCTCTCGTGCACACAAAACCTGCTCACCCTCGCTGAGTTATATAGGAGAAGCCGCTCACCTTTTATGTCGATCTTCTCCATCTCCACCCGCTCGTTTTGTCATTTCTTTTCGATTCAGGTGAGGTTCACCTATGGTCGGTACCAATACTGGTACCAGTACTTCGTAATCATATAAATATACTTCGTAGTATACAATACTGGTACCTACGAAGTATACGTTTGTCATTACTATATTAATACATATACAATTTCTTAATTATTACTCCAAACGTATACTTCGTAGCTAGGGACAGCAAAATAAAAAAAATTATTCCTCCTCTTACTTATCCTAATCATATAAATTGGATGATGACTAATTAACTGTACCTTAAATATTTATAATAAATATTAATTTTGGTCAGGGTCAACTTTTCTGGTCAAATCTGGCTTTGATGGTTCACTGTGTCAATTCAACCTTTGTCAATTTTTCTTCTCTCCTTGCCTAAATAAACTGAGAAAATAAAATAAAATTTTCCCAATACATAGATTTACTGGATTTTTAGGTTCAATGCAGTTCTAGGAAGATCTTACACAACTATATTTGTGACTGTCCTTTATACTTTCCATCCTAACACCGATGATGTAAAATTTAGTCTACTTAGTTTGTGACAGAGGTCATAAATGCTCTAGGAAAAAAAAAATAACTTGATGTGTAATTGAGGAAAGTTACCTGAAAGGGGAATCAAATCTTGGCCATTGGAGGAAACACATTGCTCTTTTTTAGGGTCGGAAGAATTCTTTCCATCTTCACAGATACAGTTGTATGATCCCGGCAAGTTCACACAAATCCCATAGCATGGATATATATCTTTCTGGTTGCACTCATTAATATCTAAGCAATATGCAAATTTTAGTATTACTAATTGATTATTATGCATGCAGGTCCTTACAAATATTTCTTTTTTTTTTTGTTTTCAGATTCATATATATGCAAGATGTAATGCATGGGATGTAAAAGAAAACTTTTGATGCTCAAGCTAGTTCTAAGAGATGTCAAAGCAAGAGCATTGTGCTAAAATCATAAGGAACATAATTTTGTAGCAATCCAAAAGGAAGCTAGTTGTAATGCATTTTATAGTTGTAGTTTGTTTTCATAATTTTGTTTAAATGATATGTGATGTAATGATATTTTGTATGTTTGCTTTAAAGAACATGTGATGTACTGGTTTTAGATTGATCAAGTTATGTTTGGTACTTCTTTGTTTCAGTTTTTTTTTTCTGTTAAAGGGTTACCTCTCAAATATGCACAACAGTAAAATTTCATTTGTACAAAGTGCCAAGTAAATGCACAGTAAAGTTTCATTTGTACAAAGTGCCAAGTAAATGCACAACAGAATGTGGATGCGAAAATAAAAAAAATCAATATATGTAGCAAAGCAATGCATTAGTTCTTTTGCTTCAAAATAAATAGAAATTTCTCTCAAAATGAGAATAATTTTTTTTAGTTTTTGTCTTTCACTGGAAGACATGGATAGAGTAATCATGTATAGCTTCAACAATTAATCCTATTAGAATTGGACACATAAAAATAACTGGAAGAATATATAGCCATTTACACCAATAAACTGTGTTCATGTTTTACAAAAAAGTAAGCCTTTTGCTTACTTATACCACTTGTGCTAACAAAAGAAATGCAACAGCACCACAGTGAAGAAAGAACTTATATGTTCAATAAAGGTCTATAACAAAAAAGTAAGCATTTTGTTTACTGACACCACTTCTGACAACAACAAAAATGCATTATTGATAACAAAAGAAGTGCATTACTCTAACAACACTAGTCCGATTCTTCATCATCAACTTCATATTCAACTTCATTGTTCTCCTCACTATCATAAGCCTTCTGCTTACTCTTTTCTGATGCTTCTTCAATCTGTAAATTATTTCAAGATAATATTACTAAGCAAAAATTATTAAGAAGAAAAAAATAAATGATACAAGAAAATAATAACCTGTGGACAAGTCCTTGAATTGTGACCCGCTTTTTTATTGCATATGCTACAAGTTCTCATCTTTTTTGTCTTCTTTTCTGCAGCAGGTACAAACCGTCTAGGTTTCTTCTTCCTACCCTTGCATTGTGCTTGCGGTGGATCAAGATACACGGGCACGTTAAAATCCATCAGCTCCTTACCAATTTTCTCCTCATCAGATGCAACATTTGGTACTCCTTGACAACCATCAAGTTCTCCTACCTTTTCTACTACAGCCAACAACTTCTCCTTGACAAAAGGAATCAACTCTTTCAAACAACTAAATGCCTCTGGACTTGATGCTCCTATCTTGCCAATTTCCATCAGATCTGACTTTGTAGCAGAAAACCTTACCGTTTTCAATTCCGTTGAGTCTCCCGGATCCATACTTCTCTCACTAGCGGATCTTTTAACACTTTCATTAGCACCTTTAGTCCATCGTTTTAGAATGTAATGGTCAGAGAAGTATGCCATACCAATATGGTGCATCACTTTAATAGCGTGTGCACAAAGAATCCCATTAAACTCAAATCCTTTGCAATCGCACGAAACTCTATGTCCTTTTTTATCTACTACAAGCATATATGACTCGGGTACCCAATTTTGAATTAACGGATGACTCGTGATGTTAACTTGGTAAGAAACATCTCTCTCGAATTCGGTGACAAAACCAAGTTGGCTATCTTTTAAATTCGACTTGAAGATTGAGAAGACATTTCGGGTATAAACCTGACGTGCCTTGACCTCCATTAGATAGTTGGACGATAGGTGTGGTACTTCATTCATGTTTATAAGATCCTCATCACTTTCCTTTTGCCATATGCCCTCAATCATCTTCTCGATTTGTATAACAAAGTGATAAATAGAAGTATGATTGCTTAACCACAACTTAAAAGAGCATTCATGCTCTCACTCCTTTGTGTAGTGGACATATCAGCAAAAAAAAGGTCTCGGAAGTAAGCCGGCACCCATTGAGCCCGACTTTGATACATCACCTTGAGATAATTGTTGTCATGCAATTTGAACTTATTGACCATGGCTACCCACCCTTTCTCAAAATCTGAAACTGTATAGCTACGATTGATGACATGAGCTAGGTCTTCACCAAATTTGGGAATTTCACTGTATAGCTTTCCAAAATGTTCCCTTGCCTTTCTCATAACATGCCATTGACAGCATCTATGTCTAGTATTTGGAAATGTCATCGCAATTGCCTTCCTCATTGCGGGATCTTGATCTGTAATGATTGCGCTAGGGTGCTTGCCATACATTGCCACCATCCATGAATTAAACAACCAACAAAAATTTTCTGCCGTCTCACATTTTAGAAGAGCCATGCCAAATAAGATGGAATGTCTATGGTGGTTAACTCCAATAAAGGGTGCAAATGGCAAGTTGTATTGGTTTGTTTGGTAGGTTGTGTCAAATGTCACAACATCACCAAACTCTTTGTATGCTCGTCTTGCTCGGCCATCAACCCAAAAAATGTTCTTTACAACACCGCTCTCATCAGCATCTATGCAATAAAAAAATTCAGGGTCCTCCTCTTGCTTCTTCTGAAAGTACAACAAAGTTGTATGAACATCTATCCCATTGAGCTTTCTATTATCAGTCGCTATCAAATTGCTTACGTCTTTCTTCTTAAATTGAACATTTTGCTTACCCTTTTTTTGGCTAGCTATATATTCTAGTATCTGTGATGTTCCTATGTTTTGAGCTCTCATGTTATGTATGATTTCCTTATCATCTGTTGTCATGCATTTTAGGGATCGTAGATTTCTCTTCTTTGAGGGGCTCGTGATTAAATCATGCTTGTGATTCTCCTCAAACACAGACACCCTCCAAATCCCACCTACAAGTTTGATCCTAAACGAGGCCTTACAACCAATCCTTGTCATCCCCTTTTGTTTCTCAGGTGTCTTAAGATTGGTCGAGCTTCCTAGCGACAGTTCCATTTTCTTTTTCCAATCTGGGAAGCCTTCTTTATTACATACGAACCGAACTGATGACACACCGTGTCTATTCTTCCCCAAACTTGCTTTCCGGACACTAAATCCCATACGGCATGCATAATCATTGTAAAACGTGTATGCCTCATTGACTGTTCGAAACTCCATGCCAATATACGGCTTTACTTCTCCATTTGGCTCAGCCTCTTCATCTGGCTCAGCCTCTCCATCTTCTAATGATACTCCCATGTTGTAGGTATAAGGATCAGTGATACTTGGCTGTTCAACATAAGAAAATTCTATCACAAAATAGATTGACTACAATGATAGTGGAAATTTTAACATAAAAGGGAATAAAAAATTACCCGCAGCTGCAACCTTTGAGTTATCTCATCTTCATCGAAACTAGTAGAAGCACCACAAGATGACATTGTTTGACCTATCAAAGGAAATAATTATAGCTAAATAAAATGTATGATATGACTAAAAATGACAAATTTCAAGCTTTAGCTTTTTTCTGCAAAAGCAACGTAAGATGGCCTCATGAGGTACAGAGGTATTTTTTACAAATAATCATGGTATTTTTACAAATATACTTTAGACGGGGAATATTAATTTAAAAGATAAAAGCTTTGATAGGTACACATTTATTTTTTCCAATTTATTATCATACCGACGCCTGTGTCATCGAATTAATTATTACTACACATGGCCTCATGAGGTACAGAGGTAGCATGCAACTCTAAAGATCAAATAGTCATTTTTTCACGATAGGAAGTTAAGAAGGGATCTTACAAAAGCCTGTATATCATTTTTCTGTATACAGCAGCTAAGTACATGTGACTCGTATTAGACCCTTACACCTTTCCTAATATACAGTTATGGTCACAGGACATAATAGTACAGTTTCTTCAATGAAATAATCAAGTGCTACTTTAGAAAATTGCTTCATAATTCACACAAATTGAATAATTCCGTTGTCTTATCAGGTTCCTTGAATGCCCATCCAAACCTGCTTAGTGCCTAATTTTGAAAAGGGTTTTGCTTCTCTTCCTGAATTAGAAGGGGTACTTTTTCCAATTTTAAATTCTTGATGTAAAGCATAAACTAAAAAAAACTTCAATTTTGAGAAAGAAATACTTGGTTTCTCTAGAGAAGCTTCGCACAGGAGAGTGAAGAGAGAAGAGAGGATCAGCGAGAGAGAAGAAAGCCTCAGCGAGAGAGAAGAGAGGATCAGCGAGAGAGAATACCGCGATTTAAGTTTGTTTTTGTTTTGCACAGGGCATGGGAGAGAGGTCGGAGGAGATGGCGGGGAACGCGGGCTTAGGCCATTTGAATTGGCGGGGAGATGGCGGAGGACTAGGTTTTTTGTTTTTGTTTTTATGTTTCGTTAAAGGGGATGGGAGTCAGGAGTCTCTTGGAAGAGAAAGGGAGCTCTCCAGTAACTGGAGTTCAATTTGAGCGACAAAAATTTTTAATCAGCGATGGAATCCGCACGAAGTTTGAAGTGAATCCGACGCACCAAAACATAAAGCAAAAATGACTCGCTACTTTACAACTCAGGATAGCCCATCTCTATATATATATATATATATATTTATCTTATATATTTTAGATTAAATAATATAAACTATTACTTTATTCGGTAATTATTCGTTATTTGTTTTGTTATCCGTTATCTTAACGGATAATTAAGAATAGGATATGTGTAAGATCAAATTTAATTGGTTAGAGTAGGATATGAATAAGACTAATTATATGTAAGTATCGGTGTGAAAATGTATTCATCCGATCCGTACCGTACCTATTGACACCCCTAGAAGTCCTGACTATGGAAACCGTGAAAATCATATTATAAGAAACTATGGTTATTAATAGAAAGTGCTTGATACAAAACCGTATTTATTATGATTTTTACTATGTAATTATTATTTATTATGCTAGAATTAATTAACTATTTGTTGTTACTTGAGTCAAAAGATAATTAAAGTCTTTACTGATATGAGTACTAATGTACTATTAATGATATTAAATTAAACTATCAATTACATTATCATATCGTGATATCGATTAATACTATATTTTTATGATATTGCGCAAGTAAAATAAGGTTTACTGTGAATGCATCTGGTTTTGATTTACGCGCACCGGCAGGGTTTGGCTTCCTATGTAGGGGCCTATGTAGAAGTGGACCCAGAAGGCAGGCGGAGAGCGTCTATGTCGCGGGATTAATGATAAAGTGAGCCCACTTCGGACCGCCAGTTCAGTTGCCACCTACTGGCTCTGGGGGCCACATCATCTTGGCCCACCCTCCCCTGGTCCTTTGCTTGTACCGGTCCCACCTTTCAGGCATGTATTTTTTTCCCCCTCTTTTCATGTATTTCAAAAGTTCGCCAACTGTATATTAGGGGTGTTCATTGGGTCTAGTTTAGTCGGTTTTGAACCGAACCGAATTATTTGGACTAAACGGTTCGTTTTTTTCGTTTAATGGTTCGGTTTGGTTTGAAAAATTTGAAAATCAAAATAATCAAACCGACCGAAATTTTAGATATTATGAATTTGGTCCGGACCATCCCGATTTATTTCTTAATACCCGGTTTATTTCTTAATCAATTGGTTTAAATACTTCGGTTTATTTCTTAATATCCCGGTTTATTCTTAATATTCCGATTTATTTCTTAATACCTCGGTTTATTTCTTAATATACTTCGGTTTATTATAAATCAATTGCTTTAAATAAAAAAATTAATATATTTCGGATTGAACCGAACAAACCGAACAAATCGAAATAAAACTTTGGTTCGGTTCAGTTCGGTTGCAATGCTAAATCGTTCGGTTCGGTTTTATTTTTGAAACCAAATTATAATTTTGATTTGCCTAATTCGGTTCGGTTTCAACCGAACCGAACCGATGAACACCCCTAACTGTATAGCTGACTTGAGTTTTAGAAGCTTTTTAGTTTTTACACTTACAACAAATGTTTGTTATTATTACCATAATCATGCTTGACCCTATTTTTCTAAGACACTCGCCACTCTCTGACACTAATTATGTTTGACACTTCACTCTATGTTCTTGACACCTCGGCTGTATACTAATTAGTGGTTTGACACTGCCCGGGGGGGCTGCCCGAATCCGGTCCGCTCGTGCCCGGTGCCCGGGGTACCCGTACCCGAGCACGGGTATACCCGGGTAAACGGATATGCGGGTATACCCGGGTAAACGGGTACACGGGTACGGGTCTCAAACGGGCAGGTCCTCTATTTTTGGGAAAAAAAATCCGGGTGTACCTGTACCCGAACCCGAATACCCGTGTACCCGAACCCGCCCCGGGTGTACCCGCACCCGTTTACCCGTACCCGCCGTACCCGTGTACCCGCTACCCGTTAACCCATTTTTTTCAAAAAAATTTCCCTCCCCCCAATTACAGCTTAGCACGTGAAGCATTTTTAGGCCAGATCTTCTGCGGCCTAGATATCTAGCTATTAAGCTGTATATATACAGCTAATTGTGTATTTAAGCTAATGATTATCTTCCGCTATTTCAGTTTAATATATAGTTTGTTTAATCCAATATAGAATACTACAATAATGTGTCATTCTAACTGTGCATATATATATATATATAGAAAAAAAAAACAGAAAACAGAAAAAAAAAAAAAAAAAAACCGTCTACCCGTCTACCCGTCTCTGGCACGAGTTTGAAACGGACAGGGCAGACTTTTTCAAAAAAAATCCGTCTACCCGTGCCCATTGTACCCGGGTACCCGTTGTACCCGTACCCGTACCCGTTGTGCCCGCTACCCGTCCCAGATTTTGCCCTGCCCGGCCTGAGGTACCCGAGAGCAAACCACTATTACTAATGCCTGACACGTGACACATCTCTTTTATAAGCAAGCAGCATTGATAAGTTAAAACAGCGAAATAACTTGCCCGAGTTTATGGATCTCAGCTGTGCCTAACTGCCTATATATTATCTGTTCCAATACTCTGTTGCCCCAGGTTTTCATTTGGAGAAGTGTCACTGTCGAAATTCTTAGGTCGGTCCGAAAGGGCCCCACAGTCCTTGGGGCGCAGAGAGAGAGAGAGACAGAGCGAAGGCGGAATATATTGTTAGTTAATTAAGTGGCAACCCAACCAACGAGCGATAGGGTTGCAATTTGACAGAAGCTGGGTCCCGGTGGCAAGTTGGGCTGTTGAGCGATCATAGTTTATCATTCTGAAAAGATTTACAGCTCCAACATACAATCATGACATACATACCATTTATTTATTTAGGTTATCTTACGGTGCACCGTTTCTTTTGTAACAGGTGTAGACAAATTAAGTAGCTTCCGTAATCCATATTATATATACGTTCTTCAGTTCTTGTTCTTTAGCTATTAATTTTTAATGGAACAAAGTACGTACAACTGAGCACTGTCAGGTTACCATCTGCTTGCAAGGTGCAAAATATATATGGCTGTGTACTCCGGGTTAAATTAGAAAATTTAGATTTAGGACTGAAAAATAAAATATAAAAGTAAATAATATAGTAGGTGAGATTTAAACTCAAATATTTTACAATTATAATGAGAAATTTTAATCAAGGAGTATGTTTAGGTTGTAAAACAAGAATAGATAAACTAGTTCTTTTGTTGTTTATCTTATTAGAATAATTAAATTTAACTTTTTGTAAAAATAAGTTATTATAATAAAACAAACAAGTTGGATTCCCTGTTCTAACTATTCAAATTCAACCAAAAACGGAATAGGCTACTCCGAATAGTCTAACCCCAAGAATAACAAAACAATTTGGTTTCGGTGAACGGTTTTTATCTATATTAAAAAGTTTGATTTCGGTAAAAGGAAAATGACATGTTTGGTTTTCAATTTGGTTTTCCATAAATTGTTGTAACCCCAAATAAGCAAAACAAATTGTTTTCAATTTGGTTTTTAATTCCGAATAGTCTAACCTCAAGAATTGATTTTCAATTTGGTTTCGGTGAACGGTTTTTATTCTAATATAGTTTTTATCTATATTGAATAGTTACAACAATTTGGTTTTGTGATTTTCAAATCTAAACAGTCGATTCAAACCGTTCAACATGATATCTATATTAAAATGTTCTTAGATATCAAATTTTACATTTTTAAATTTGTTTTACTATTTATTAAGTATTTTACAAAACTATCATTTTCCAGTGGTTCAGAATTGTCTAAAAACAATAGTTTTGTAAAATACTTAATAAATAGTAAAATATATATATATAAAATTTGACATCCAAGCACATTTTAATATAGATATCATGTTGAACGGTTTGGATCGTGAATTTGAAAATCACAAAATCGAATTGTTGTAAGATGTTGTAACTTACAAATGTTACAAATGTTACAAGTGGATCCCTCCTCATGTATAAATGCCAAAATATATGTTGATATATTGAACTACTCCAGTACTTTCGACGTAAAAATTACAAGGAGTTTACAACGAAGAGAATAAAACAGTAATGAGGAAAAGGATAAACGAAAAAAATGGGTTTGGAAGAGAAGCTATATATTATTTTCCATGATTAATTGCACAAGCGCAATGGCTGACGTAAAGACGGTGATGATGGCTGGATAAGAGGGAGCCCACTAAGTATACCGCTTATATATAGAAAATAATCCTATTTGATCAATTGAATAAATATACCGCTTATATATATTTTTTTTTTTTTTTGAAAAAACCGATAGTGGCTATCAGTTACAATACATCCGATTACATCAGTTTACAGCAACTGCAGAAGTTATAAAATCATCCCCTCAACAATATTTCAACCAGAGTGGCACTTCTCTTATCGCATAATGTGCTATCCATTCCGGGTTTGTACTATAGTCATCAAAAATCTTGCGGTTTCGTGCTTTCCAGAGGAGCCACAGAATGGCCAAGAAGTAGGAACCCCATTTCTTCAATGAAATCTTATTTCTGCATGCCCGCCAAGACCTATGTACAGTACCATGCAACGTATCTCCAGCTGTAAAAATTTTGAATCCCATTAGTTCATTCATTTTAGACCAGCAACGGCGAGCTTGAGCGCACTGAAAGAAGAGATGAAGAGCAGTTTCGGTAGGACAGTTTTGGCACACTTCACATCTTGAATTGCACTGTAACCCTCTGCGTAGCATTACATCATGCGTTAAGAGTCAGCCCTGCAGCAGGAGGAAGCCGAATACACGAACAGTTGGTGGAATTTGTAGCCGCCATATGAAACCAAACTCCCATTTCAATTCCCCGGCAGATATAACCTTCTTGTAGTATGAGTGAGCTGAGTACTGACCAGTATTCGACCATAACCAAACAATGCCATCATGAGACTGCCCCTGGCCGAGCTCACCATGGAATAGCCCTTGTTCTTTAGCCTTTTGGAGTGAGAATTTCCTTGTTGAGGGATTCGGTAAAGGACCGAGAGGCCATTGTTGGGTAAGTCCAGGAATCAAACCAGTACGAGATCGAGGAACCCTGAGTTATATTCCATTTAACGGACCAGTCAAAGAAAGGTCTGATTTTGTGCAAGTGCAACCAAAAGAAAGAACCTTGTCTTCTCCAAATTCTGTGCATGTGTCCAGTTGTTAGATTGTATAACTGTGCAATAGTTCTGGTCCAAAGAGAATCATCAGCTGTGTACAACCTCCACCACCATCGCAGAAGCAAAGATCTATTGCGAATTAGAAGGTTAGCTGCACCCATACCACCAAACTCCTTCGGAGTGCAGACCTTGTTCCACGACACTAGAGACATTCCTCTACGGTTTTCTGACCTCCCCCATAAAAAGTCCCTTCTTATTTTGTCAATGCGTTTAATCACCCAAATTGGTAATAAAAATGCAGACATAAAATAAATCGGAATTGAGCTCATTACTGAATTCATTAGCTGTAGGCGGCCCCCCCGGGAGATCAATCGAGTCTTCCATCCCGCCATCTTATGTTCTAATTTTTCTATGAGAGGCATGAACATCAACTTTGAGGGCTTGTGTATGGTCAAAGGCAGTCCCAAATAAGTAACAGGGAATTCGGTCAAGGAACAACCTAGCACAGCCGAAATCACAGGCACATGGTCGAGAGAGATGTTTAAAGGTACCCATGAACTCTTGGCATAATTAATCTCAAGCCCGGAAACAGCAGAGAATAGTCTAAGCATTATCTTTAAGGAGATGATTGTAGTAGGCTCTGCATTTGCAATAATAACCGTATCGTCCGCATATTGGTGAATAATTACCGGTTGCTTCAACTTGCGAGTTAAGTGTAAAGGAACTGAGTCATTGAGAACCTCTATCATTCTAGTTAGAACATCAACAGCTACATCAAATAACATGGGTGAAAGAGGGTCTCCCTGCCGTAAGCCCCTCTTGTGAAAGAAAAATTCTGATTCAGACCCATTCATAATAATGCAAGACGACGCCGTACTGAACAGCATATTAATCCATCTGATCCATCGGAGAGGAAAACCACGAGCCTCCATAATTCGGTTTAGAAATTCCCAGTTAACCGTGTCAAACGCCTTAGCGAAATCCAGTTTAAGGAAACATGCCGGGTTGCCACTTTGGGATATATGATGTAGCATTTCCCTTGTTGAGATGAAGTTTTCAGTGATTTGTCTACCACTAATAAACGCCGTTTGGTTGGAAGAAATCAGATCAGGTAGTACAACCCGAAGTCTATTTGCAAGCAACTTGGAAATGAGTTTAGGGATTGAATTCATGATGCTTATAGGTCTAAAGTCATTGACACGTACCGGATTTTCCAGTTTGGGTATCATTACAATGTTAGCTTGATTAACAGGAGTGAGATCCAAGGAGTGATCATAGAAGCTCCGAATCATTGAGCAGACCTCGTCTTTTATAGTTAACCAATGCTCTTGAAGAAACTCATTCGGGATCCCATCGGGACCCGACGCTTTGTTCTTTGCCAGTTGTCGTATTCCAGTTTCTATTTCTATCACAGAAAAAGGGTACTGCAGAGATTCCAAGTTCGGGTTAGATGGATATAAAGTTGATGGATTAAATGGTCTAACCTCTGTAGCCGTACCCAAAAGGCCTTCCATTGATGCCCTGAATACATTGCGGATCTGTGCATCAGCTAGAAGGGTTTGATCTTGATGCTGCAGAAAGGAAACTCTATTCCGGCGCTGTCTAGCCGATGCCAAAGCATGGAAATAGCGACTATTTTTGTCACCTTCTCGGAGCCACTTGCAGTGAGATCGGTGTCTCCATCTAGATTCCACTATGCATGCTAAGTTGTAAGCGCGCTCCCTAACCATTATGCGAAAGTGCCGTTCATATGCAAGAAGGACCCGGTGTTCTTCAATTTGATCGAAGAACAACAGAGTCTGTTTGCAAAATGAGAGCTGCTGCTCCAGATCGTCGAAATTGGAACAATGCCAAGATCGAAGTTTGTCATGAACAATTTTGCAAAAAGCTGTGAACCTCTGTAACCCCTGCATTCTTTGAGTTGTTGAAATAGCTTCCCACGTTGATCTAATTATCTCGGCAGCAGTAGAGTTAGTCAACCAAAATAACTCCATCTTATAGGATCTCTTTGGAGATTGTTCATCAGCGAAGGATAATAGTAATGGAGCATGATCCAAAGCCAGAGCCTCTAGCGCCTTCAAGGAAACCACTGTAAATTGCAACGAGATATCCGGGGATATAAGGAATCGGTCCAGCTTTGAGTGAGTTGCCGATGGTCTGTTATTGCACCAGGTATATCTCCTGTTAGAGAGCGGTATATCCTCAAGCTGCAAATCCCGTATGAGGTCATTAAATAGTGTCATTAATCGAAAGCTCCGTTGGCTGCCTGAGCGATCAATTAACCAGCGCACTAAATTAAAGTCACCCCCTAAAATCCAGGGATGCTGAACCAGTGCCGACAGTGCCCTTAATTCCTCTATGAACGATGGTTTGAGAGTGTCTGTAGCCGGACCATAGACATTAGTAACGAGCACAAGTGCCCCTGATTTGATTTGTTGCAGCAATGCTGAGCAAGTATGACGTGTCACCCAAGAATTAATCAGAGAATATGTGTGTTTCCATCCAATTAGAAGACCTCCTGCCGACCCTTGGGTATGTAGCACCACACATTGTTTTTGAAAGAAAGAAGGAACAACACCAGAGTAATTGAAATTATTATCATTTAACTTCGTTTCTTGTAACATACAAACATCGCACCTTGAACGCCTAATTGCATTTTTAACAACATCACATTTATCTAACCGGCCTAAGCCTCTACAATTCCAAGACAAGACTTTGAACTTTGATAGTTTACTAATCATTGAAGAATTGAACAGCTGCAACCATCAATCGGGAGATACTTAATATCTAAACCCCTTCCTCCTCTGAGGAGAGTTCATCACTAGAATCCGGTTCGAACCGGGAAAGATCAGGGATTTCTTCAGTAGCCTTGACTGCTTCCATGTTTCTTTGTTGGTTATCTAATTTAATCACATCTTCAACATCCTTGTTGGTGAAGCCACAACCCGAAGCAAGCTTGGATATATGGTCATAGTGTACCTTGACCTCGTAGAAACCATCAGGGTTGAAGGAGATATCGGCCTGTTGTTTGTCCTTTTTTTTTGCTGGTGTTCTTCTTGCCTGGCTCGGATCTGAGATAACTTTCCTCTTGGTGCTGGCCGATGAAATGATTCTTTTAGTTACTTGGGAGCTGTTAGATGGAGCCGGCCTAGTCCACTTGAATTTTCGTTGCTGCGGGCCCATGGATAAAATAGCCTGATTTTTCCCTTTGGGCCGTTGAAGATTTGTTACTTTGCGGGCTTGGCCTTTAACTATCTTTGGTCGATCTCCCAAAAAGGAAGGATCCCCAATACGGGACAAAATCCTGCTCGTATTCAGTGCTGATTCTGCACCCTGATTCTGCGCAGGTGCAGCGCCGCCAGTCTGAAGATCTGCCGAGATTTCAGTGCCATCAGTATTCAATTCCCCAGATGCCGCCATATGATTGGATGGGCCACCCCTCTGTAGGATCTTGTATGGCATATGGCTTGTTGCTATTCTTGAAACATGAGGAGATTGTGAATGAACCGGATCCAATATGACATTTGGGTCAGGCTTATCCCTGTTGTGGATTAAATCTGTAGCGGTGTCCATATTCGCTGTATCTTGATGAGTATGAACCATCAACTCCTGACCCGTTGGTTCCACCGGAGGCGTTTCCTGCCGCAAAAGATCGGATGACTGATGTAGGAAAGGTGGCCCGTTATGGAAAGAATCTCGGGGGGTTTTGGTAGGATTTCCCGCAGGCCCCTCCTGTGTGGTCAAACGTGTAGTATCCATTTCCATGCTGTCAGGTACTGCAAAATGGCGAAGCTCCGGCGGCAAAGAGCTCGCTGCTCTGCCTCGACAGAGGTCTCTCAGTACTCTAGTGCTCATAGGAATGAGTTCTTGGTCATCCACTAGAGAGTCACCATCTGATGAAGATGAAGAGGGTGGTGGAGGTTGCGGCCGACTGTAGGTTTTGGGATGCTTCGGCATATCAGCCTGTCCATAGATAGGTGATCTGTGCCATTTGAGCACAAGGATGCGAACTGGATGCACTATACCACCAACATGGAGGGCCATCTCCGGTGGTATCAATGCTAAATCATCAACTCCAACAGCCACCGTCCATGAGGCTAGGGAAGAAGGCTTCTCCGGGGCAAGAGAGCCCAAGTAAACCCCGAAGTGACTTACTACCTGAGAAACGTATTTCTCCCTGAAGAGTGGTGGTGGGAGGCCTACCAAAGTAAGAAGAACTTTGTAAGCAGGAATACTGATAGTCGCGTCTTCAAACGGGTTCCACGGTTGAAATGAAATTCCTTCCTGCCAAGCATCCGGTGGTGTTTTGTTAATGAAGGTATCTGGGTCTAAGCCTTGTGGCAGCATGATAAGAAATCGAGGGCCGCTTAGTTCAGAGACAGATTTCATCCTTGGTGACCAAGTTAGTGCGACACGCATAATCACAGACATTTTCAGTTGTCAAATCCCACTGAAAGCCTCCTGTGTGCATGACTACACCCTGCTTGAGACGATCCAATTCAGCAAAGTAGTCACCATCCCTGGATATGAAGCAATGTAACCGAGTTGGACGTTCCTTGGGCATCTCTGGAGATCTATATGGATAAGAGCCGGTGAGCAGTTCATCAAAACTGGGCTCTCTCGGCAAGATCTCTGGTAGGGTAGCTAATGGTTTGGTCATTGTTGATGGTGGAGAGACAATTTCCTGCTTGCACTTTGAGCCAACATGGCCATAGGACCAGCATTTTCCACATCTCTTCGGGTTACGGCATTTAGCGGCAGAGTGACCGGTACGGCAACATCGAAAACATCTCCCCTTCCACTCGGGGAAGGTGTGTGACGGTGGGAAGCGGAGTCTGGACGGGCTATGAGGCGAGATGTAAAAGGTACTGGATGTTTGGGATGTTGGTGAGGGTGGCTGTGTGGAAGGAGGAGAGTTACGAACTGGAAGGGGCATGGCAGTAGGAGAGGGCTTGAGAAGCATCTGTGCGTACGTAGGTTTGGAGTAGGGAAGGTAGGGGCTCGCCTTGGGAAGGGACGGCTGGGATAGTCGCCATTGCTGGGGGAAGGGTTTCCGGCGGCTCACCAGTTTCCAGTCGCCATGGTTGTCGCCTTGGTTGTCGCCAATTAACATCCTGCGCGTCATAAGTTTTGTGAATACGCAAATTAATCTTTCAGCAAAAGTTATATAATTAATTAGAATCGTGGCAGCATAATTCCAGTTGGGCTTGTCAGAAATTATTTTTTGATCGAAAAAGTAAATTGGAAATGTGCTCTGTATGCGACCACCGAAACTCTCAAGTAATATTCATGAATTATTTTCTTTTACATATCGTCCATCTCCACGCATGCTAATTACATATTAATCTCGTATTCCTTTAACCTCCCAATTCACTACAATTTCCTATTCAGAAGCCTGATACAAATCCCACTGTGTGTGGATACCACTATATTTCAATAACACATTCTATTTTAAATATGTATCGCAATGAAATCGACCTAATAACTTTTTTTTTTAAAAGATCAATGGCTTTTAATACCTACTAATGATTTTATTAATAAAAAACGTATTTACAACGAATCAAAAGACTCTCATTTCTAAATCTAAACTCTATTATTCTCATAAATTTATCTAAACTACTTTAATTATCTAATCCTACTTATCTACATTCTTAAACACCTTATTACATCATTTTTTATTTTCTTCCACGATCAGATCTGTTTCCGTCCGATAGTCGCCTCGCTCTGACAGCCGAATTTGCTCACCGCCGTGTTCTGATCGAAATAGCAGTAGAAACTCTACGCTCCGAACTCCAACAAAACTGCGCTCTCGGCTACGCTCCCTCTCCTCTCCCTCATTCTCCTTTCCACTAAAGGAGTTAGAGACGAAAGAGAGGAAAGAATATGGCTGTGTCGCAGTAAATTCTAGAAGAGTTGGGAGGAGTGGAATGAGAGATGGAGAGAGGAGACGGCTGTGATTAGCTGTTGCTGGGATCCCTCCTTTTTTGCTTTGAGCGAAAAAAGCGAAGTTGTCGTCATATTGTTCGCCTTACAACTTTTTTATACAAAAATAAAATAAAAGTCACTAACACATTCATTTGACCACGCGATATCTTTCGCATTCTCTAGAACACCAAAGCAACTAATTAATGTGAATAACTAAGCAAACAATGCAAATAATAAACCATTCAACGTGAATAACAAATAAAATAATCAATGAAAATAATAAAGTTAACTAGTTGAATCAAAGTAATCTAATTGAAACTTAAAATACAGATAAAATAATATTAAATATATACACAACTATCAGTGACAAAATTTAACTCATACTATACTGGTATCAAGTCGCAGACGATCTCTAATTAAATTTATTTTATTATTGAGTTAAGGTATTTAGTTACTCTAAATGTATATCTTTAAATTATTTAAAATAAGCAAAATTACCCATTATACTGACAAAGTACCGCGTGGAACAAAATTTCAGCAAGTAACAAAAATTTCAAAAAAGAAGCAACGCAAACCAATATTTGCTAAATTGGATTAATAAAATAATCAATGTACGTAATTAAATAACAAAATAAACAATGTGAATAATAAACACCCAATATGAAAAATAATAAAAAACAATCTATGTTAATAATAAATCCAAACAATTAAAGCTAAACAATAGATAAATGTAATGTGAAAAATAAAATACAGATTAAACAATAAGACAATGATGACTATGCTACTTTCTTGACCATCCTAACCTCGCATGGCAAATTATGGTGAATCCATCAGTGTAGATGAGAGAAGCGGGTGATCGGAGGTGGCAGTGATAGAAGGTGAGCTTGCTAGGTGGATACACTCTTTTGTCAGAGAGATCAGGAGAGAAGGTAGACAGCGATAGAGAATTCGTTGGAGGGAGAGAAAGAATGAGAGAAGCAGCGATGGGTAAGAAATTGAACAAAAACCAATCGAGGTCCGGTTCAATTTTATCAATAGCAGTATCCGTGTAATGCATTAATCCTATATTATCAAATCTAAATTATATGGAAAAAAAATGCATGTCTTGTAATGTATTACTTATATCTAGAAAATACAAACAGAATAAGCTAAACATCACTGCTACTTATTAGAAACAATTAAGTTTAGAAATATTAGAAATAATTAAGCGAAACATCGCAAGGTATGTGATGTTTTCATTGTTTCTTTGTTATATTTCCAAGAACACTAGTGGCCTGTGTGAGGGTCCACTGTTCGTTTCTTTTGCTTATTTGGCATTATATCATGATCTCCTTCCCTTTTATCCTGGACGCCAGAAAATAAAACGAGAAAATAAAATAGAAAAAAGAAGAGTAGTAATCTTGACTCAACTCCTACTTTGTCCTTTTTAAATCAATGCTCTCATAACTCCGTTTGCTCAATCCCGTTCCACTAATCTCTCTCTCTAGCTAGTGAGAGAGATAGATTGTTGTAGATCTAGTCACTGTCGGTGGCGGGTGTAGGTGGTGGCGGTTACGGTGAACTAAACACAAGCCAAGAAGGAAAATGAAACACACAGAATAAAGGTCACTTTCGTTCATGCTCCTCTTTATCAACCTTTGCCTACAATTCGTCCGTGCTTTCTGAAAATTGAGATCCAGCTCTCGCTCTCAGGATAGATAGTAAGATAACGACATTAATTTACTTTATATCGTCATATTTTATTGTTTGTGCTTGTTATTTAAAGCCATATTGTTCTTCACTGGCGCTATTCATTTCTTCTGAGGCTAGGTCAGAGTTAGACTTAAGGTAGCTTTTCCTGTGAGGATATGTCAAGTCGAGGTGCAAAAGGACGACATTAAAAGTGGTACAAGGTGCTCGGAGCCCGAGGTGTTTGTCGAGCAAAAAGAGAATAGAAAGGAAGGCAAAAAAATTCTGATTTTTGCTTTTCTGTTGTCTCCTATTGGCTGGTCAAGCTGACTTACAAGAACAGGCGTGATTTAATTTTTATTACAGTAAGCTTTCGTTCTTTCTTTCTTTCTCTCAGATCTCTCTGATTTCAATGCATTGAGGTAAGGAAAATTGTTTATATATCCTGATGTATAGCGTACATGCATCTGCTTGAGATATATTCATGTTCTACCATAGATATTACGTAAAATGAATCCAATCAAATGCTATATCTTAAAAAAAAATAAAAAACTTACCTATCTTGGCGTGTACATCAAGCAAAGAGCAAGCAAGAACTAAAATAGGACCATAGCTAACATTATTACTTCATGTAATAATTTTGCTTTAAACCATATATGCAATACCTCATACTTTAGCATCTAGAAACTAAATAAGCGTTTCTATATTTAAATGTTTTCTTTTTTATTTTATTTTTATAAGGACTTCAATCAGATATTCTACTTTGTCAATTTATAAATATTTATAGTGATAATGTAATAGTTGCATGAAGGTGAACTTAGTATTATTTTAGTATATTTATAAATATTTATAGTGGTTAAAATTTACACTTTAGATCATGATCCATTTCTACAACTTTGTCAATTCTTTTGAAGAATACAAGTATACAACTTTGTCAATTTTTAAATGTTATTTGGACTCATTTTGCCAATTATCTAGGACCCAATTATGATTTATCTAATTCAATTCTGCAACTTAATTTGGCTTCGCTTGCAGGTGCATGCGGTAAGTCACTGATAAGATGAATACCTTCTCGCATGTACCCCCGGGCTTTCGGTTCCATCCAACAGATGAGGAGCTAGTAGATTACTATCTTAGAAAGAAGATGGCATCTAAAAAGATTGATCTTGATATCATACGGGATGTAGATTTGTATAAAATTGAGCCCTGGGATCTTCAAGGTATATAAACATTATGATTCCGTGCAAGTTCCAATCTCCCAACATGCATGCACCTCTTAAGTTTACTGCATACGCAGTATTTATCAAATTAAATAGAACATATTACATTGAAAATTTCAGCCATTTTGAGACCCTAATGTGATTATGTTTACGACTGCCCCTCAGCAGTATTGATAATATAGAAAAACAAAGTCATTTGATGCAAGTTGTAACATGAATATGTGTCATATAGTAACCACATAAACCCAAATGCAGCGTCACTGGAACCTGCTCATATCACTAATACCAACAAAATTGATCCTGGAACTTTTTTTAAATTAAGCTAATGTTTTTGTACTTGAAATTAAACAGAACTCTGTAAAATTGGAACAGAAGAGCAGAACGAGTGGTATTTCTTCAGTCATAAAGATAAGAAATACCCGACAGGTACACGTACCAATAGAGCTACTACAGCCGGTTTTTGGAAGGCAACTGGACGAGACAAGCCGATTTATGTGAAGAATAACTTGGTTGGAATGAGAAAGACCTTGGTCTTTTACCAGGGACGAGCTCCAAATGGACAAAAGTCAGATTGGATTATGCATGAATACCGTCTCGAGACAAATGAAAATGCGACACCCCAGGTCTGTTAAAATTGTCCTTAGATTTCATTTAATGATTTGCAAACAGACTCTAACATTTACATAGATCGTACCTATTTTGCGCTACTGTATTTGTTTACTTAGCTTAGACGGAAAAACTTGTGTAATGTACTTTTATTATGATTAATTAATGCATGCCTAAGGGCTTTTCCTCAAAAAAAAAAAAAAACATAGATCGTAACTTACAATTAATTTGAGAAATATATAGTTCCTTAACCTGTAATTTTGAACATGTAGCCCATCAGAGAGAATATTAAATGCAACAACTAAAACTAAATACATCTTCACATGCACCAGAAATATAATTAAGTGCCAGATACACAACTTCATATATATGAAGTAGAAATTATTTGTAATCCTGTCATGTATATAATATAGTTTGCACTAAATTTTCTAAAATATTTAAAACTTGATGATGCAGGAAGAAGGATGGGTGGTCTGCAGGGTTTTCAAGAAACGAGTTGCATCTCAAACCCGAATTGCTGAAGATCCCATTTTTTGGTACGATGACCATGTCTCCTTAATGCCGGATCTTGACTCACCCAGGCAACTGGTTCACCATCCACAGATGGTTTATCAAAACCATATTTACAATTGCAAACCAGAGCTTGAGTTACACCACCTGCTACCGCACGAATCCTTCTTGCAGATGCCAGAGCTGGAGAGCCCTAACAAGCTCCAGAACTATATTAATAACCATGGAACCACAGTGTTTTCAGCTTCAACAACACCAGAGGAATCAGCCCAGAATTTAACGGATTGGAGGGTTCTTGATAAGTTTGTCGCTTCCCAGCTTAGCCACGAAAATGGTGCAAACAAAGGAACATAGTTGTTCCGAAAACACACCGATTTTCCAAACAGAAGAGAAACAGGAAGGCGCCGTAGATTATGCTTCCACGTCCACCTCATGTGGCCAAAATGATTCATGGGAGTGAACGAAAGGTGCCAAAAGCCATACCAACCATATAATATGTATATCTAAAATTCAACTAATTAATATGCCATTATGCAGCGTTTCTATATATGTACATAATAAGCTAAAAAAAATAGTCTTAATTGTAGGTCATTTGGTCCTGTAATAAGGTAGCTAGCTAAAGGGATAAGCTAAGAACCACTGACTAGGCGTTGTATAAGATGGGTCATGTAGGCAGTGTTGAATTAAGTATAATGCCTGTGTCCCAATGGACATCTATTTGTAGTCCAATGAAAGGCAGCTACGGTTGCTGTCGGTGTAGAACAAGTTCTAATTAATATGATGTATGATATTAAGAAGGCAAACATGTTTCAGTTGATCTAAATTCCCTTTCGAAACTAGATTTGACTTTAAAATATACTTTTTTTGAGATAATAATAGAATCATATTCTCAACTTAAAATTATTCATAGGAATCCTCAAACCAGGTTTTGAAATCTATAACCTCGCGCACCAACAATATTTGTTTTAACCATTACACCAAAAACTGATTCTCTGACTATAAAAAATATACTTCAAATTACGATATCATCGTTTATACAGTAATACAGATGAATTCATTCTATAAAAAAAAAGACAAATTCAGCAACTCGATATGTTCTATTAGGATATCAATCCATCAACAGAAATGATATATATATATACTTGTTAAAATTAGAACCAGATAGCCATAAAACATAATCTTGTAATCTTGGTAGTGGTCACATTTTTACAAATATCAAACAACAAAAAACCCTATTTAAGTACAAATTGTCCCTCATATGTACTAATCTCTCGCCATTACAAATCTATATGTAATCATTTGGCATCACAGAGACCAGAAGATTCGTCACAGAACCCATCTCGGTCAAGCATCTTTGGAGGAGGTGCACTAAGCAGAGGGGACGAAGGGCTTCCATAAGCACTTCTACGGCTGTTGCCGCATCCCAGACTTTTTCTTGTGCTCACTCCAGTAACTGGATTAGTTCCACTTGCATACTTGCACAATGCCTGCATCAAGGAAATCACCCAACATTTTTGTATCCTTTAGAAGGATTAGTTCCACTTGCATATCTTTCCTCGAGCTCGAATATTTCAAATTGATCACATATTTTGCTTTTGATGGTCAAAGGAACTTGACATAAGAACATTGAACAAGATATCTTATCTGAATGAATTATAGGCTACAGAACATTGCCTAATTTGAGTAGGCAAAAGGAATAAGGCCTATACTAAGAATTTGACAATAGCTGAAGAAAAGTATGGCCTGGCCATAAACAAACTTAGCCCAACTTACTCAACAAACTTTGGGCTGGTATGATAGGGAGAAAGTTTCAAGAAAGAGATAATCCCACAAAAAGGTAAACGACCCCGATTCCTATACTTGCGATTGAAGCTCTTTATGCGAGTAACAGTGAATGGAAGTAACCACAACTCATGACACCTAGGGTTACACACTCAATCTGGTAAACTCGTGACACCTATGGTGAGGCAGTGTTAAGGTTTTATTTAAGGTGATAATCCTGGTCATAGCCTCATAGGTTAAGATAATTTGGACAACTTAAAAACCAATGCATCAAGCATTAAATATTATTTTAGCATGAAATGAGAGTCAAAGCTGTCAAACTATCACCAATAGTTTTAACTGGGTTTTGAACATGCATCTCACACACACAGATAAACTAACTGTGCCGGACGTGGTTATCCACCAAACATATAAACTTAACATCCCCTTTATTTCTGCTCATTCTTTTCTTTTCAGTTTTCCCCAAAAGTTCATTGTCCTAACTTCCGCTGCTTGGAACACGAATAAATCTTAAATCCATGATACCCTGTTCAACCCTATTTCCTCCAATAAAGAATCAATTTTATTGTGTTCTTTTATCTTCCCAAATAAAGGTCCAGTGTTCTCTTGTCCCCAATAAACTTAATTTAATTAGTATTTATTGAAAAGAAATTGCAAAATTCATTTAACCTCAGTTAAAATTTTCACAGTTTGGAACGTACTTAGAAGGTCGTGGATTGAATAAATGCCAAGCAGACTATTATGGACATGGTTAAATACTTATAGCTGGAAGATAAACCTTACAACCCAACTTATGTACAATCCTAATAGCACCAACAGCACCAGAACTATACAATATTTGTGTAATGCAGCAATGATTAATGAATGTATTACTAATTGCTAATTACCTGTTTTGTGGTTAAATCAAGAACGGCATCACTAAAATCAGCTCCTTCAATAATTGCACCTCCGAGATCACTTCGTGTAAGAACCGACCGTGCTAGCACTGCATTTGTCAGGTTGGCCTCATTAAGTACCTGTCGATATAAAATTTCACTATATATTACATCCATGATCTCTATATAAACAGGATAAATCTTGAGATAGCAACACTTGATTTTACTTAGCAGAAGGTATGGTGAATAATGGTGGGGAACAGGCAACTTACTTCTGCAGCCTTATTCCTTTGGGATCTGTAAAACTGGGTACTAGTCATGACTGGTACCTGTAGCCCCTTATCTTATACCAAACCCAGCAATTACAGTTACAAAATACTGCAAACATTATCATACATATAAGCAGCTGCTTTTGGAATGCCATAGATTACTTAACAATTTGAGTATGATGAGATAACTGTGTCAATTAAGCAATTTCCCAAAAAAAAGGGCCACTATAATTCAATATTAATGCAAATAACCTCCAGAATAATAACTTTTGGCTGACTTTCATATAATTAATATCAAGACATACAAATCTTTACCATGCGATCCATTAGAGTATCACTCAAGTCAGCTCCTGCATAGAAAAATTAATTTGAGGTATGAATAAGAACCATAGAAAAAGTAAACTACTCAGGTTGAAGAATAATCCCCGGTTGTTAATTAACCCAACAAGAAATTAACAGTAATTAACTAACCAGTAAAATTTGCTTTGTACGCAACTGCTTTCTCGAGATAAGCACCATTGAATGTGGAGCCACTAAAGTCGGACTCCCTCATATCAGCAGAGGTGAAATTAGCTCGTCTACAATCACAATATGCACTTTATTTTAGAACTTGTGTTGTTGACTTGATTATTTATAAGTAGAAAAGGTAAATTAGAGAAAAGCTAATTGGCCCATTTGAAAAGAAAAATGTAATCTGTAGGAGGTACCTGAAATTCTCATTTAAATGCACAGCCTTCCTACATGACCAGCACAATCAGACAAAATTAATATGAATGATCAATTTAAAAGTGGAATTTGAGAACAGGGAAGTAAATAAATTTGCATAATTGTACTTGAGATCAGCCGATCCAAATTGAGCAGCCGAGCCAATGCCGAATTCGCCACGCTGCGCTGCCTCAAACTTATTGAGATCTGCCATGGCCGGCATTGGCCCAGCAGCTGTCAAACCGGCCACAAGCGCCGCAGCTAGTGCAGTGGAGACTGCTGCACACCATTTCTTTGGCTCCTGCGCACCTTAAAGAACGCAAACCATCTGTTCGATGAAATGCCTGAATGAAAAAGAAAAGCAAACAAAAGGGGCATTTACAAGTTCTGATATTATTAGAGATTAATGCTTACTAGATAGTTGGCACACAACAGAGGTTGAAGGTCTGGCGACGCGGCGAGGAATAGAGGAGAGAGAATTGGGAGAGATGGTAGAGAGAGGAGAGGCTGCAGAGAGCGCCATGGATAGTACAGAATTGAGTCAATTGACAGGGAGCGTTAGTGGAGTAGGCGTAGCCATGGCTGGTGGCTGGTGGCTCTCGCGCGAACACGTATCCCGTCTGAAACGGTAGTACGAATACGGTCGTTTACGAAAATATCCGTTTTCTGCGTAGAAAACTGTAGAATGTGAGAGTTGTCAATGTACTTCAATTTACCGGGCCTTTACTTTGCATCATTTTGAGGCCTTATACAATGAAAAGGCCCAAAATCTTTTTCATGACGAAGCACAATAGAAAGGTGGTTTTTTCTTCATTGTGGATTAAGACCCAATACAAGTCCAAGCACAAAAGAAAGGTACATCGGCTTCATACATTGCAGACTTGCAGTGCAGGTCTCCAATCTTTGCTCTCTTTTCTGTTTTGAAAATCAAGTTGCGTGTTGATTATAATCTATAGAAAATAACTGAGTGGATAATTATAGTGCGGTTAATTTTAATCAGCCTAGTGCATTGGCCCAATAAAAGTTCAAGAACTGGAACTAATACAAAAAAACCAAAAAGAGATGTACAAATACAGCCAGCGGTGGAAGTATCTAATAGGAAATGCAATAGTACATTCTATCCTGTACCATGGCCTAGCATGACATTTATTTTTCCAAGCTAACAATCCGCAAGGTTCTTCGTAGAGTAATAAAGGAGCATTCTTTTATGAAATTATAATGCGCAAACAAGAAACAACCGTTTGAAAACCAATGACAGTTCATCGTAACAGCAAACAGGGGATGAGAATATGATTAAAATATTATGAAAGAAATGCTGATACACACACACAAAGCAAGTAACAAAAAGAAAAAAAAAATGCTTCAATTCTCCACCGTTATCCAAATTCCTCATAGATACATCACATCAAAATAATAGATATATGTCCCCTGGCGTTTCCCTACACAAACAACAACTTTGTCCCATGGCGTTTCCCTACACAAACAACAATTTTGTCCTTTTCCAAGTCTCTAAGCCTTTCCTCTCCAAATATATATCAATTTTCCACAGCACAAGTGCATTCCATTTAGCTCCATGTAGTTTGAGTCCCACATGAACAGAGGATAGAAGGTAGCAAGTTCATTATTTTAATAAACAAATAAAGAGTTGTCTGTCCCGTCTAATTGATATCAGTCCCCACAAACAGGTCTTATAGTATCAGATGTGCCAAAGGCAGTCCTTGCTGTGCATATGGCAACGTGTAGCCCCAACTGTTATGCTGTGGATCTATCTATATATTATATAATATATGAACCAAAAAAACCATTCATTGCATATATACGTGATCGACCCAGCCTTCACATAAAAAAAAAAAAAAAAGGATCGACCCAGCCTTTATAATTGTATTTATTTAGTCCATACTCAAATATCTATAACATAATAAAAAAATTGGTTGTACATACCATTGAGGTATGAATTTTAATTTTGGAATAAGACATTCAAGTGGATAGGAGCCAATCTTAATTAGTATATGTACGTCCAAGTGGACAGCAGCCTCCTCTCGTTTTAGTGACAATATTTGTGTGGATAATAAGATGCCAAACACTAGCTAGTAATGATATGTGTAAAATTAAACATATATCTATATATTAGGTTGGTTCTCTACAATACAAACATTTAAATTTCAATTTAAGAGGATATATTTTTCCAAATTGAAATTATAGAATCATAGTTCACCCCATCGATAAGATTTTCTTCAGGAATATTGATACAGTGCCTTCTGCATGCGGTGTTCTTCCATTTCATCTACCATTATTGACAATGTGATCCCATACATTAGCAAACTTAATTCACCATAGGTGATAGAACAGTTTGGGAGGTGGGGATAAAAGAAAAGGCAAAAATATTCCTATGTATAATTTATTGTATCCATATTTCATTTTATTGTTTCATTTCATTTCATGACCATCAAAAGAATATATACAAAACCTCATACTATAAATTATTATATGAAAAAAAATCATATTTAATTTGGTCTAACAGTAAAAGACAACACTCTGTGGTGTGAGATATTATGAGTTGAAAATTGAGAGAGAAATCATTTATGGGTATTGAAATTAGAAGGCTAGACTTCATCCATCTTTCTCTAAAAAAAATTGAAGTATTATATTATGGACGTTATAGAATCTATGAGCATAATATAAAGCTTCAAGTAGTAACTAAAAACATAATGTTTAAGTGCCAGAAGAGAAATTAATGGCCTTAAATTCTGTCACTAACTATTGCAGCAACAGAAGATCCAGCATAGACAAAGAGCTGCAACCCCATTAGTTCACTATCACATGGCCAATCATCTCCTTTACTTCAGACTGTATCACCGGTCATTTCAAACACAATCTGACATTGCCATTATCAACAGAAAAGGGACCTACTTTTTTTACAAACACCACCAACAACGTGTTGGCAATATCATCAAAAAAAAAACCGAAATTTTTATTTATACCATTTTAACAAAATAAATTAATAAAATAACCATCGTTCTAGTCAATTCTAAATCTAACACGGCCGCAGAATGCCGGAGCGGACCCATAGGGGGGGCCGCAGAATGCCGGAGCGGACCCCCATTGGGTCCGCATAACCATTCTGCGGACCCATATATATATTTTTTTTATCTCGTTTACAGCTTTGACTTTCATTCCATATTCAAACCTTGGCACGCATCCCTAAACCAACAAATACTAAACAAACCATATGGGTCCGCAGAACCAACAAGGAGCTGTGCGGCCTATGCCTTGGTAAAAAAAAAAAAAGAGGGTCCGCAGAACCATTCTGCAGACCCATTGGGGGTCCGCTCTGGCATTCTGCGGCCCCCCCATATGGGTCCGCTCCGGCATTCTGCGGCCGTGTTAGATTTAGAATTGACCAAAATAATGGTTATTTTATTAATTTATTTTTAAAAAATGGTATAAATAAAATTTCGGAAAAAAAAAACGTGTTGGCAAGCATGGTCCCTCATGATGTAATTCTCGTTTTCCTTTTGCTTCTTTCGTCATTAAATATACATTAGTATATCTTTAACTGTTAGTAATAATAACTTTAGGGTTAAATTTAAAAATAAAAATAAAGAATAGTGATACCATTAATTCCTGAAAAAAATCTGCCATATCACCACATTTACACAGACAAATTTTAATTTGCCTACAAATTCACTGAACATTGGTCGTGCACTCAAACTTCTGAAGAACTATTTAAGTACAAAGCCATTTAATGCACATTCACAGTTAATAACTGAACTGTAAACAGATCAAAGTCGCTATTAACGAAACAGAAATTTATATATATGTGCGTTTATTTTTTGCAAAGTACATATATGCGTTTTATGTCTTATACTATTGGTCGGTTGCGTCAAAATAAACAGCGATATTTTCCAGCACAATA
>JAJGRW010000583.1:194379-210176 GCA_025461045.1 Carex parvula
ACAATTTTAATTGACGGGATTCCAGGGAGGCCAAATCCCGTGATGAAACCACCACAAATCGATGGAATTTGAGAAGAAATGTACGGAATAAACTAACCGGACAAAAATCCTCTTTTTTCTTCTCTGGTTTCCTTCTCTTCTTCTCCGCTATCTTGGCATTGTACGGATGTTTGAGTTCCAACTGGACAACCCTTTATTTTCCAGTTGAACTCTCCTTCGTTCTATATATATTTTTTTAATTTTTTTGTTATTTTTGCTAAAGAAACAAATCTAGGCGATGGCATAAATGGTAAATTATTAGAATTAGCTGATTTTTTTAGTTTCATCAAATGAATTTTTGTCGATTTATCCCTTGGCTGCATCAGTCAAGTTTCAAAAAAAAAGAATTTTTGTCGATTTAAACATTATTTCCAATCAGAAAATTTCAATTCTAATTCGTTTCTATTGAAGTCATGTCTATTGAATTGAATTGAAATTTTGTAGTTCTTAATTGTGATCAGAGCCTAAAATAGAAGACCGGGAGAGGAGAGAAAGCTCTCCACTTTTGCGTGACCAGTGAAGGACAGAGGAGAGAGATAGAGAAAGAGAAGAGGAGAGAGAGATTGGGAAAACACAAATTAGCTCGGACTCCGTATTCATATTTCCAAAATTTTGCACTGCTGTGAAATAATTAGGAATTACTACTAAGAAATAACGTGGGTACAAAATCCATGCATCTGAACACGTGATAAAACAAATTTTCATTTTTCTGAAAATCCCACCTAACCCATACAATTCCCAAGCAGCCGAACATGACTGATGACCCAAGCGCTTATAATTACTCGGACCTTTTCATTAAAAAAAATTAGCAATCTATAATTAACATTTGTAATGCAGCATATATATTCAACGATTGAAATTAGAGAATATAATAAACAAATGGTTGAAAAAACAAAATTGCCAAAGGAAGTCCGCTCAGTAAATAAATAATGTTGGAACTCACTCTTAATTTCTGTCATCAGTCTTAGCCCAAACAAAAAGAATAGATCAATCTCCGATTAAGGGCCTATTCGGCGCCCCCTAGGTAATGGGAATGGGTGTGGAATTAAAAAAAAATTGAACTGAAAATTACTGTTTACGTGAGAAAAAAAATTCACTCAGTGTGAATTTTTTTTTTCCCACGTGAACAATAATTTTTGGAGCAGCTGAACAGGCCCTAAATCTCCAACCAGTGGTGTTGACTAGAATTACCTTCTAAAAAGTCGCTAGCATTCTTGTAGACCTTCTAAAAGATCGCTAGTATATCAAGTCTTTATGTTGAAACTAATTTTAGAAAACTCAAAAATTTTAATTTTAATATAACTTAGTATTTAATTCTGAAATATATTGTAATTTTCTAAAGATTTAAGTATTATATTGTATTAATAAATATTACTATTGAAAACATATGAATTATATCGTTAATAAAATTGTTAGTGAGTTGCAATTTTAAACGGTTCAATTTTTTGTACCCTTCTGTCAGTGACAACTGGAGATTGGTTGGCATCTAATTCTTATCTAATCATTTCTTATTGCAACCGTTACAAAAATGGTTATATATATACTCAAACCTTTTTCTTATTAAGTCACTTTATTTAATACTCTCACGCTCTCTCTTCTTCTCTGTTTTTGTTATCTGACAAGAAAGAAAGAAATGAAATGAAACATTCTTTCATTTATTTATAAAAATAAATCTCTTATTCAACCCCATATCTCCATCCAAGAGAACTGAATCAAATTTGATTTGATTAATCTTTTCATTCTATACTCCAACTAATCTGATAAAATTAAATGCTGGATATTATGGAGTTATCGTCGGTCGCTTCTATGATTGTGCCCTTAGTTGCGATATTCAAGTTTTGATTTGAAGTCTTGGATTATCTTGGTGATGATTTCAAGTCTTACACGATAGAGACGAAATACGCTTAAGGACAGTGCTTCGCACGGTTTGAATAACTCTATTTCAATTTGATTTACTTTATTTATTAATTTATTAACTATCCGAATTTTTCTGAAAATTTAACTCAACACTTTATACCTAACGTATCAAGTTTTAGAAAGTTTTTAAAAGACAGAAGAAGAGAGGCATAGAAGAAGGAAGTCAAAAAAAAAAAAAAAAATGTACGCGAAAGTTTAAAAAAGAAAAGTGTAGATTTGAGAGATTAGACGGCGGATTGAGGATGGGATAATTTCTCAAAGAATTAATAGAAGCGATTATTTTGAATATTCAAAGCTTTTATCATTTTGAATATTTAAAACTTTCAGCTTGAAAGAGAACTTGAAATTGAAATCAAATATTCATTCTTTTACTGAGCATTCTGAATACATGTACACCCACAGGTACTTATAAGGAATTGCAATACCTCTTTAACTCCTAATCTAACCCTAGTTTGTTACATGATTTGATTATGGTATTATCTTAACAGAAATAAGAGCATTGGTTTGCAATAAAGTCTCCAGTAGAGTCCGGAATGGGCTTGTCCATTGTGATCTTTCAGATATAACAATAAGTATTTTGAATTCTTTGAAAGGAAAAAAATGACTGTGCACATGTTGAAAAACAAGAATGTTTCCAAAATTGAAGAAAATTGATGCACTCCAGAAAACGCGTAGCCGCGTGGGAAATTAACACAAGAATAAAAATTAAGAAAACAATTTTCATGCCAGCTCAACAAGTCCCATCAATTTGAGGGAAAATGAATGGTGATATGAAAGTGGCCGGACCCAAACAAAAAAGGAACAGCGACAAGTGAGAGATTCCATTTCTTGATGACATTTCCATTCCAAATTGTGGCCTCCATTTCTTGATGACTTTTCTTTAATTAAATTGTGGGCCTCCATGTTTTCCCTGCAAAATTGTGAACACGATATCCCAAGTTTTGTAAATGATGTCATTATTCAGTATTAAAATCCAACAAAACTCAACTCCTCCAAAACAAAATTTTATTGAGAAAATAATAATACCATATGTATTATTTAATCATTGAGTCTTAACGGCCTTAGGCCCTGCTCCAATTATATGTTTTGTAAAGTATGAATTATTAGTAAGGAGTATCTAATTTGGAAGATAGAAGCAATTCTGTTTTTAAAAGGCATAATTGGGTTTGGGCTTACTAGTTTTTTTTTTTATATAAATAACACAAGTCTTAATTTATTAGGTTTGGGCTTCTTAGAGCTCTGTGTTTTTATCCAACCTATAAAAGCCCAAGCCCCAATTAAGGGAACTCAGAGATTAAAGCTAAATAGTTCCGAATTCCGATACGGATTAATAAACGCCTGGCAAAGCATGAATATTCAAGTCATCAAAATCCTCTCTAAAGTGATTTAAACTTAAAACGCATCGTGTAAGCTGCATTGGAACTACTCTCTATCTTTTTGTTTTTATATCCCATGAGACCGCAATTACACATTCAATGATTGTAGGTGATATTTTATTTTCGTAATTCTAGCATATATTCATTTGATATTTTAAACTTGTCCGTTTAAAAGAAAAATATAAATGTATTTTATTGTTTAAATAGAATATATAAATATGTATAAAGATTCAATTTTAACTGGGATTGAGTTAGATGCACATACTATTTAGATAATAAAGTATACATACAAATTTAATTATTTAATTTCAACAAATATTTTCGTGTATATATCAAATGGATGTATTATAAAAAGTATGATTTATAGGATTCGGCTACCGTGACACCAATTTAACAATATTATTAACTTCAAAAATCTATCAAATCGATTTAAATGAATCAAAATGCTCAAATCGATTTATTTATGGAGAGAGGTGGGGTTGCATTTACATGCAAAATTTATAATTTTTTTGGATTTATCTAGTATCAAATTAAGCTAGTTAATATATTTTTTCATGCATTCATTTTTCATTATTTGTTGACTACTTGAATTGTTACTAAAATAATTTAAAAAATTATAAATTTTGCATGTAAATACATTAGATTAGTTTGAATGGTTTGAATTCATCGTATAAAACTTATCCGATAAGTTTTGAAATTGATAGAATATAGTGTTTTGAATTTGTATTAAAATATTGTATTTTAATTATACAACGAAGATGAAAACCTCGACTGGAATCAACATAATAACGAGGAATAAAGTATTTTATATAGTTTGCTAGGAGTAAGTTTTTGAGACAATAAATACAAATTTGTTTTGTATATATGTTAGAAGGGGAGGAATCAGATTTTTAAAATATGAGGAATCAAACATTTATATAGGGTCAATTATATAATTTTTTTCTACGAAAAATGAGAGTTAATTTTGTAGCACCATAATATTTTACTCTAAATTATGTAGAAAATCTTTCATAAGTATAAAAATTTCAAGAAAAAATGAGAGTCAATTAATCCCATTCCTCCTACTTGCTTCCGCCTTTGTATGTTGGGTTGCACCGTTGCAATACAAGTACGATCTTAGTAGATCTATACCGTTTATGGTTTATTTTTTCTTCAAGTGCATATCTTATATTGTGATTGCAAAAAACCTACTAAGACTCTATATATATAATCTATATATTATATATTTGGTTAACTATATATGTGATGTTTGTTTCACTTTGTGGTTATTTGATGTATATTATGTCTTGTGTAAGAATTGACTAGCTTTTACAAAAAAATGTTTTGAGTGAAAGGTCACAAATTTGAAATTCAATTGACGAATATTCTTTGTAATAAAAAATATGATTTGGAAGATAAAGACTCCTTCTTTCTTTTAAAAAAAAAATATTTTGCCTTGAGTAAAAGATGTACAAAATTCTAATAAAAGGAAGCGAGAAAATCAAGTTCTTAAATTTTTATAATACTTTTCGTCATTGATAACAACAGTTGGTAACGATAATCTAGCAAGTCATAATATCTCAAGCGAGAAAGTACAAAACCAATATATTTAAAGAGGAGGGATCACGTTACAACAATTTTGAGTTACAATAAAATTACAGCAACGATTTTCTACATTTTGAAATTTCAAATCGTCGATTCAATCCGTTCAACATAATCTCCACAATAAAATGTGCTTCCAGATCAAATTTTACATTTTTTTGAATTTTTTTTTACCATTTATTAAGATGGGTACAAAATTCAATGGTTTGAATTTGACTAGGTTTTGTAAAATACTTAATAAATAGTAAAAAAATTAAAACAAAAATATAAAATTTGATCTGGAAGCATATATTTGTGGAGATTATGTTGAACGGTTTGGATCGACGATTTGAAATTTCAAAATGTAGAAAATCATTGTTGTAACTTTGTTGTAACTCAAAATTATTGTAACTTGATCCCTCCTCATATTTAAAATGTCATGGCTCAATTTTTGTGGGTGCTAATTAGTTTTGCGAGAATGCACAAAGTGTGAGCTTCATCTATTTAATTTGTTAAAAATAAAATTCTGAGCAGAATCAATCTTTAGTCTTAGTAACAAAAATAATACTTTTAGTGTAGAAACTTATAAGTTGGAATTCTTAATGAAGTTTTTCTTATAAATATTAAATAGTTGACTTTACTTTCAACTTTTATTAGTATGTTCTGATAATGTAAAAAATAATTGTTTAAACTTAAAACAACTGGTTATTGTAAGTTACTAAGCTATTAAATAGTCGGACCGCCAAAATCATTGCCTACGTAATCCCATTAACGCCAACAGAAAAATCCTTTTCCCAGTTGCCACGCGTACGCGTTCTTTCTTTTCTTCGATCCGACGTGGCACCGCCTGTGTCAGCTTTTGGGCTCACCAGTTCATGTTCAGCCAATGGCGGTGGAGGAATTGGTTGTTACTAATTTTTTAAACTTTGTCACCGTTGCTACCGAAAGTGGACTTATCGCTTCACAGTTCATACTCTAAAAAGTTAATTTTTTTAACCAAATATACGAAGAGAGGGTTACAATGCACTCTCTTTTCTATGTTTTCAATGTATCTAATTTTTTTCTCCTTTATCTCTAATTTTAAAGTTTGAACAGTCGATCTGAACCGCTCAACATGATATTCATAATAAACTATGCTTGGAGACCAAATTTTATATTTTTTAGAATTTTTTTACTATTTTTTAAGATATGTACAAAATCATTGTTTTAAGGAGATTCTAGACCATCCGATAAAGTGATTTTGTATCTATCTTAAAAAATAGTAAAAAAATTCTAAAAAATATAAAATTTGGTCTCCAAGCATATTTTATTATGAAGGTCATGTTGATCGGTTCGGATCATCTGTTCGGACTTTAAAAATAGAGAAAATAAAAATTGGGTGTATTAAAAGCATAGAAAAGAGGGTGCATTGGAACCCTAAAACTATTCTGGTCAGCCGCTAACTTCATCAGATATTTATTTTTGCAATGGCCTTGTCAACAGGAAAGACCTTTGTCATTGACACGGGTGAAAACCGAGTAGATAATATCCGATCCGTATTTAAAAAATTAAATATAAAATTTTGATATTTGAATATTCGTTTGAATAAGAACACTGATATAATTTTACGTTTTAATTATTTGTATTCAAAGAGTAAATATATATTATATAGTTTAATATATATAATGAAAAAATTATGTTATTCATAATTAGAATTAGAAAATTATTATGAACTTTGATATCTTCTAATAATATTTTTTTATATTTTTTAATAAATATCTAATTCAATCCGTATCTGAAAAATAAAAAACGGATATAGATATAGTTTTATCACTATCCTCTCCGTATCTAATCTGTTTTCGCCTATACTTATCAAGCGTTTTATTTAAAGTTCGCTGTTCATTTTTTAAACTAAACGATTCAACTAAAATTTGTGTTACAACATCAGCAAGGCCCAGTGCAAATCTTGCGGAAATGAAAATAAACAAATTCTACAACATTAACGAAAAAAAATTACAGTTATTATAAAAATATTTATATTTCGAAAAATATACAAATGACTCAATTTCTTTGTTTGCGAATAATATCAAATTTTTGAGTAGGTTCTACGTACATATCGAATCTTCTAAAGTAGAAGTATTTAAGTATTTAATAATTAATCATAATATAAATGTTTACACTTTACACAATGGCCAAACTCAAATTTTATTATACATAATCATAACTGCTACATGCGAACTTCTTTTTTCTTACATCTTGGCAAGTTTATTCCTAGCTCTGTATTATAATTAAGAAGCGAGTTTATTAGTTGACTCCTCAAATTAAAAGAGAGTAACTACTTGCTGTGCTATCAGGGCGGATAGGGTTCGGATAATATTATATTTGGATCCGTATCTTAAAAGTGTTCGAGTCCAAATTTCAATCCATATACTTATTATTTTCAAGTTGGATCGGGTTCGGATCCAAACACTGCTTCTAATAGTAGATATTTTGGATCTAGCTAGTATTTAATTTGGTCAGATATATAGGTACTCAAAACTTATTTGTGATTATTAGGCCCGGTCTGAATCTGGAGCAGATACATGTCAGAAGCATTTAAGGAGGAACTCTTTATTCTTAAATATAATTATAATTTTTTAAGCATTTCACATAATATATTAATATATATAAATTAAAAACTACATCAAAATCAAGAGGAGAGATAACAGAAAGGTATTTGAATTAGAGATTTAAGGTATTATTTTTTTTGTTAATAATTTTTTGAATTCTGAAGAAGAAATATATTTTTGAAAAATAAAATATTGAAGATGTGTATTAATTTATTTCCTAACATATATGATACAGTATTATCAAAAATATTTATTTCCAAAAAATGCTACAAGTGTTTCCTTTCAATAATTGTTAATCTATGTTTTTATATTAATTGATTATAAATTATTGAATTTTGTATTGGTATCAGGTCAGGTTCGGTTGTAGTTGGATAATTAAATCAAACTCATATTCTATTCTTACAATATTAGTATTAATTTTGTAACTATAATCATAATTTAACCGGCTCTATTTTGTAAACCATATCCTATCTAAATTAATCGAATCCGAAACAGTGCCAGTTCGGATCTGGTTTGATACCAAATCAAGACCGGATAACAAGATAAAAGTAACACCTCTAACAATTCAAGATACTTTTGGCAATACATCGTGTCGTATATATTGCATGTAATATATTTTGAAGTTTGTTATAACTGTAGTTAGTATGTTCCATTGACAATATATTTTAAAAAGTTATCTTTGCAATTAACGTGCTCAATTTATTTTCGCAAAATCGCTAGAAAAATATATAATTACTTATATACAGAGCATGAATTTACTATAAAAAATATACTAAATACAAATTTTATCATGAATAAATTTGGCAAGGGACTTATGATTAAAAAAAAAAAATGCAATAGCAGTATCACCTAACACTACAATAAAAATGATACATCAATCATATACTAAAACGAATAAATTGTTTGATGTAACTTAAATTGACAAAATTATCCCAAAAATGTCTAAATATCATATTTAAGTAAAAAAAATTAAAAGAATCATGCTATATTCCTTATCCGCATCCTGGGCTGAGTTTGTCGAAGAGTTTAATACATATTTAGTGAAAAATAAAAAATAGCCGGACTTCTAATAATGACACTGATGTCATACTAGTCTGAATTCTAATAATGAGTCTGGTTAGTATGACATGAGTGTCATATGACACCAATTCTCAAACTTATTGAATAAACTTCAAACGACTAATTTAAACTATTCAAACTGATTTACTTTATGAGTGAGGCGTTTACATGCAAAAAAATTATTTTTTCGAGTTATTTTAGTATCAAGTCAAGTGGTAAAAAATGTTGAAAAATGAACGCATTAAAATTAACTTAAAAACTCTCAAATTTGACGGCTTGACTTGATACTAAATAAATTCAAAAAATTATAAAATTTGCATGTAAACGCACAACTAATGAAGTAAGTCGGTTTGAACGGTTTGAATTCACCGTTTGAAGTTGATTCGATAGGTTTTGAAATTGGTGTTATATAGACTGAAATTGCATAAATGTCATACTAGCTGGACTCCCTAGTAATTATGGAAATTAAATTATTAGTAAATCGTAACTAAATTAATTACATTATGAATAAAATATGAAAGTTATTTCAAGAAGGTTGAATTGGTCCTTTTTTTTTTTTAAGCTATTGTGTTGAAAAAAAAATTATAGTGTTAGATCGGTTGGAGGCCCTCCTACTAGGAGGCGATATATAGCGGGCTATTATTGTTCTAGCTTAAGTTATGCTACATAGTAATTTAAACTCAAAATATTTCGAATACTATCTAAATTATTAGTTAATGTTATAAGTCCTAATGGATTATATAAGTATGATTATAGATGAAGGCTGAGAGAGAGGAAAAAAAAAAAAAAAGAGAGAAAAATAAAGCGGAAGATGATGTTTAGATGTTTCTATATTTCTCATTCTGGTATGAAATGGAATAATAGATTAATTAACGATGAATCTAGTTATAAATATTCTAATGGGATTTTAACTCGAAATCCATATATTTTCTTGTATAGATCCTAGATTGATTTTTCTTTTTCTGCTTTTATCTGTTATATACAATGTACTTTGTCTTGTTTTATGTGGATCTATTTTATAAGACAATTTCATAAAATTATTGATTAATAAAAAAAACTAAGTTAAACTAAGTTTATTTGATAAGTTAGATTAGTTAAATTAATCATTTTTAATAAATTACAAGTATATTCACATATAACAAACAAAAAATTATTTGTAAAATTTCGATTTATTAGCCGCATACCGATTAATCGCTTGGTGGTACGCTGGTAGCCTATTTGTTATACTATTATTTACAACACTTGTTTAGTACATCAAAGGGTAGCTGGAGGTCACTAAACATTGTCCTTTGTCACAAATTGATCATTCAAGATTGATTTGTCCATTTATAGCCACTCAACTTTTCATTTGTCTCAATCAAGTTACTCTTTTAACTTTTCCATCCAAAAAATTGAAGGAATATACTCATTTTGTTCAAAATACTAATGGAATATGCTCATTTCATTCAAAATACCAACGAAAAAGTTATATTTTATTAATTTTTGGATGAATAAATAATGTGATTGCCGTAATCAAGTTGAGGCTGATCAGTTGCCAATTTGCCATCATCATCCCTGTTTGTACGGAAACAACGCCGAATGGAGATAGAATCACTGTTGGGGTTCTAAAATAGACTCAACTGGGGGTTGCGGTCTGCGTAATTCACCCAGGGACCCACTAACCACCACTCCGTGTATACCATCATGGCATTATACATCGCCTTCTGCCTCTTGGATACTACGAATCTTCCATGGGCCCACTTCTCTCTTAAACTTCTGGTTTCTAGTTCTACTATATGCACTTGAGAAAATGATGAATGATCACAATTGATTTCAAATTTTGACTATTTGATATATATTTTGGATGTTATAGGACGCAGGCTTGTCCAATGAAAACTTAATTAACTGAAACATGAGAAAGCTTGAAGAAAACTATCTTCAATCTTTTTTTAAATCATGGGTTGGGTCAAGTCACGCAACACACTTTTAAATTCCTATGTTATATAGAGAATTTTTTCACTTTGTGGGTTTCGAATTCATGACCTCTCACATGATAGAGCCATTTGTCTTTGCCACTAGACCAAATGCAAGTTCTTATCTATATTTATTTTATTTTATTTTATCATGGTATTTTTGTTTACTTTAATATGGAAGTTTAGATTTAAATAGGAGTTTTTTTTTTAAGACTTCACACTTTAATTTGAATGACTGTATCGTATATATATCAAAGAAATCTAAATTAAGAGTTTTGAGATGTTATTTAGCATAAATTGATCTTCCACCCTTTGTGATTGGCTTAAGGAATTAATTCATAGATGGATCCGTTTATATTGAATGGGGAATCTATTGATCTCATTTATTTTTAAAATTTATGTGTTTATACATGATTTTCTATATAAATAGTCGAGAGTAAAATACTATGGATATTGTAAATTGATTCCATACACAATATGAAAATTTTATATAATTGGCCCCTAATGTATTTTTTAACCACTATAACTTGAAAGTTTGACTCTGCCTCTGAGTCAATTCGTACATTGTGGACGGCACATATACATCACAATATTACATTGGATTCACATCAATTCATACTTAGGAATTTTAATTAATTAATTATTTTTCATGGCAAGAACATTTGATCAATTGCATGCATATATATATATATATATATATATATATATATATATAGAGTCCGGCTAAATTGCTGCCGGCAGCATTCTGGACAGCTGCTGCCGGAGGCATTTCGGTCATTTCCGGTGTTCAAACAACAAATCCGAACCGTTTAACGTGTTCTAATATTAAAATCTACTTGGAGACCAAATTTTACATTTTTTGGAATTTTTTTACTATTTATTAAGCCACTTTGAAAATTCCAGATCACATGGTCCAGAATTATGTGCACTGTTCACCCGGATCAGCCAATTTTAAAGTGGCCTAATAAATAGCTAAAAAATTCCAAAAAATGTAAAATTTGGTCTCCAAGTAGATTTTAATATAGATTGAATATCTGTATAAAAAAATTTGTTGTTTGAACACCGGAAATGACCGAAATGCCCCCGGCAGCAGCTGTCCAGAATGCTGCCGGCAGCAATTTAGCCGGACTCTATATATATAGAGTAGAACGTCAAAAAATGAATGCATTAAAATTAATTTATTAACCTTCTAATTTTGACCACTTGACTCTATGCAAAATTAATTTCAAAATTTAAAATTTTGCATGTAGACGCATCACTCGTAAGGTAGACGGGTTTCAACGGTCGGATTCGTCGTTTGAAGCCGATCCGATGAGTTTTGGACTTGAGTTCACCAAGGGCTTGGTGAACTCGAGAGCACCCTAGTTCTACTCTATATATATATATATATATATATATATATATGCATGCATCAACGTTGATCATTAGCGCTACAAGGTTATTACAGTAGAATTAAGGGCATGCTCCAGTAAATACCTTTTAATTTTAATATTAATGTCCTAAACTGGAAAGCGGGCTTTTAAATTTCTTTTTGTTGAATGATATGCCTAGGACCGGGCTTTGAATGCCAAAACAAAAAAAATTTAAATAAAAACAAATCATGCTTTGATCTCATCAGTAGAATTAGTAGTTAAAGAGCATGCCCATCAATTTGGTAATTTCAAAAAGTTAAGGCGTGACTACTATGTCTACTAATTAAGTGCATTAGCAAAGTCAAAAACAAATGCCATTATGATGCTCCATGTATTTGGATCCAAACCTTACGCTTCTTTTGAGGGCATCTTCGCCTAAACTAACGCATGTCTTTAGTATGCTCAATTCTTAATCATATCTCTAAATGATGAATCAATAGTTATCAATATTGTAAAGTTCTACACATTTCATTGCAATTTATTGCCAGATGAAAATAGCCCAATCATCCGGAGTTTTTTTTTTTTTTTTTTTTTTTATAGTGATTGAAAAGGCTCATAAGTTTGCACCATATCATACATATTAAAATTTGAACCCAAGACTTTTTGCAAGTTATTATAGCTACTAATTGGATGTTTGGTTTTTTGAAAATCATTTTTTTTCATTTTAGTATTCATATTTATAATTGGCATGGTAATTATTACTTTGTTAGTACGTTTACTATGCCTAGCAAAAAGTTTTTTTTTGTGAGAAATTAATTAAGAATATGAATTTCGCACCCCTATTTTTTATTAACCGCAATTTACATGGTGGTGGGATTTTGAGTTACAGTCCACACCTAGCTAGGTGTAGAATGAAGCAGAGAAAATAAAAACAAGAATGAAAGACTTAAGAAAGAAAAGAAAAAAAAAAATGAAAAAGGTAAAAACAGCTCCGACATGCATGTTACAGTTTGCAGTTTGCTGCAGAGGAAAACATTAAAAAGAAAACTGTAGACTATTAGGAATCATTTAGTTCAGATATCTCCACTGGCTGAATACTATTTGGAATAAAAAAGTTCTGTTGAATAGGGGTGGAATATGTTCATATCAATAAAATAAACGTAAGTCAGAGACTGTAACTATTGAGGAAAGCATATGCAAAATATTAAAAGAACTGCATGTATTTGATGAGATGGAATATATATTTTTTTGAATAAAGTGGGGAGTTCCCACCGGTTTCATTTGAAACAAATAGTTCATACAAGCAATGCAGTGAAAAAAGTAGGAACACACTGAACAAAAAAATTAGGGCAATTAAGTAGACTACTCAAGGCATACTAGAGGCACTTGAGACTAAACATGAAATAAAAAGCTAAGAGATAAAGTTCATCATAATCCTTAAAACATAAGCAGAAAATCATAAGCATGCAGCTAGTGAGAGGCATTGTAACGAGGGCAATTAGCATGACTATCATCAGAGGGAGATCCAGAGGGTGATCCAGGACAAGTATAATTAAGAAGAAGAAGACTCAGTATCAGAAAGAAGACCAGCATCTGCAGCTCTAGCATGTAAGATCATCAAAATAAAAATTTGGTTGAAAAATTAATGTGACATGCAACATTTTGCAGGAGAATATTAGAAGACTGACAATATTAATTTTTTTTCGCAATTAGTATATATTTAGGATCCCGCAATTAATGGAAAACTAGCATGCAATGCTAGCATTCTTCTTATATGTCGATATCCACTTGTCTTTTTTCTATACATATAATTCCGTTTATTAATTTGTTTACTAGATAATTACGGTCTTGATCTACCGAATGAAATTGTTTAGAAAAAAAAAATGGTCGAGGATATATTGAGAAAGTTACTTTTGAAGTATTAGGGGCCATGTGCAAATTAAATAGATGGATGGGGCTAGTACCGAGATAGGTTACAAAAGATGACTCTGGGATCACGTGTGATACTTTTGCTTCACTTTTGTCTCATATCTGCACCTTTTCTCAATTATCATGCTTATGAACATCAATACTTCAATGATACACATTAGCAAGTAGCAACGGCCTTATTTCGTAATACCAGGCCGTCATTCTCAATTCGTATAACTTAGTAGTACATCAAAGACAAACACTAAAAGTCTAAAATCCAGAAATTACAGTAAATTAACGTCAAAAGACCAGATTATATTATAGATAATGATCTCTCTCTTCCAATATTTACACACAAGTTCTAAAAGCCAGCGCTGAAGTTTAGCCGTTTAGGGTTCGTTCTTTCTCATGGCATTTGCAAAGCTGCAGAAAATTCATGAAGTACCGGAGGAGTCACCCCACCCAGCTCTTCTTTCTGTTTTGACGAATCCATTATATATAATAACCGAAAGCCACATTTATTATGTGGGAAGCCATTAGGGTACTATCAATGAAATCAAAAGAAACCGTTTACCCGACTGTATTGTACTCAATAATGTAGGTATGGGTAGAGTTGCTATATATTGGCGCGGGTAGAGTTCAAATACTATTATATTTGAACTCATACTCTAAAAGTGTTCGGGTTCGAATTTTGATCCATATATATTATTTTCAAATCAGATCGGATCCAAATCTGGATATCGCATCCTATAGACATTTCGAGTCTAGTATTTCAGTTTCAGGTAGATAAATATCCATAACTTGTTTGTGAATTATCTGGTTCAATCTGAATCCAAAGCGGATGCATGCACAAGCATTTGAGGAACCATTTATCCTTAAATATAATTATAATTTTTAACACATCTCACATAATATATTAATGTAATATAAAATAAAATTGCTCCAAAATCAATATTATACTATTGTTCTGGTTCTTTAATAGTACAATATAACATAGTATATATATATCAAATAAAAATAATAAACGTAAATTGATAATAATGCAAGAGATCGATGATTGAGGTACTTCTGTTGACATCAGGGTATAGATCTTAGGGTCAAGATCTTCAGTAAACTCCTTTCAGATCATATCTTTTTTTTTTTTTTTCATTAGAGCCTTCAATAATATATTATGGAACTTGGTAGTATTTTCAGGATTTGATTGTTGATTGTTAAGAAAGTTGGTGTGGTGATTGGAGTGCTCATGGTGTAAAGATATTGGTTTAGTTGTGAGTCGGATAATTAAATCAAACACATATCATATCTTTTATAACATCGGTTTTGGTTCGGATTCAGATCAGATATATAAGTATTAATTTTGTAATTGTACCTATAATTTAACTGATTATATTTTTTAATCATATCCTAACCAAATTAATTGGATCTTGATTGGAACTGGTTCGGTATCGGATTGGAACCAAATAATAGGATAAAAGTAGCACCACTAGCTTTGGGTAATATTTTTTTTTTGCCAACTTAAATGATACGAGTATGAATAAGAAAAAATTTCATTAGCTTATCAGATAACAACAGTATAGTAAGAGTTATTTGTACCGTTACCTTATAGGTACTTGTAAATTATATCATAATTTTTTATTCATATATAACTATATATTTTGTTTTAGGATTGATTTATACACTATTTTAAATATATTTTTATTAAGTAATTTATAATAAAATTAATTTATCAAATATTATATTGTTTTTAATTAGTAATTTATGATAAAATTGTACGACACAAATTTTTTATATCGTCATATTTGATTAATATAATTTTAAATCAATGGGATAAAAAATATAATTTTTTTATATTTTAGGATGTTATATTATATATATATGGGCAGGGTTCCAATGCATCCAAATTTCTATGCTCCCAATGCACCCAATCTTATCTTCTCTATTTTCAAAGTCCGGACAGTTGATCCAAACCAATCAACATGACCTTCATAATAAAATAGCTTGGAGACCAAATTTTATATTTTTTAGAATTTTTTTACTATTTTTTAA